>SEYY01000424.1:181231-205548 GCA_009176605.1 Armadillidium nasatum
TGACAAATTAAAAAGGGTGCACAACAAAATAATATTTAATCAGATGAACTATTGGTAGCGTGACTGCTAGGTAACTGGAATAAACTTAAATGATAGACAAAATGTAAAAAATGACACATACGTACAAACACATAAACAAAAGCAATATATGGTTATAAAATAAAATAATATTATATACATAATAATACATGGTTATAAATTATAAAGATAATATATACGGACAATAATATATAGATAACTAAAAATAAAAAATAAAAAAAGAATAAATAAATAATTAAAAATAAACAAGAAAAAAAAAATCTATATCAAATACAATAATCTGCATACTCGCTCACATGCATGCACACATGTACATACATATATACATACAAACACAAATATATGCATATAAGTAGATCATAAATGCATAACATACATCCATACATACACATATACAGAGAATACATTATATAAGCTAACATACTAAGTATAGATTCAAGGGCTATATATATATATACACACACACACTTGTATCTTTTGTATATTATCTATCCTGTTTATGAAATAAATATTTGTATTATACAAATTAACTGTGAAGCCATTCTTTGGTGATGAGTTATCATTTCCCAGTTGAGCTCTTCTCTCTGCGTCTTTTTAATAAGTTTTCATCATTTGAAAGCCGACCTGTGTTGATTCATTCCATTTGAAAGTGTGCAAGTAAAATTAAGTAAAGAAAGTACAAAAGACTGGTGATAGTGTACAGTGATGTAACAGTTTAATGACTAGAGAGAAAGAGATTATAAACAGTGATGAGTTGATGTAAGGTATAGACTCCACCTTTCCAATAGTTGTATTTAAGCATACTCCATGTAAGGATGGATGAGACCTCAGGAGAGATGAAATTCTGAATGTATTTCAGAGATGCATAACCCCTTGAAAGCTTATTTTGGGAGAGAAATAATGTGATCCTTTCTTGAAATGGAAATCCCACATATTATTGAGGTTTCTTTTGTGTTTGTAAAGAAATTGTGTGAAGAATTGTTGAAGACAGATGAAGAAAATGGGATTTTGAGGCATTGAATTTTTTCTCTGAAAATCTGTGATCAGTTCCTCCAAGGTCTTCCCCCAAACATTAGTTATTATTGGTTGTGTAGAATGATTTTTTGAATCAATTGATTAATTTTATGTAAAATCAACAACATAATTGTGCATAGGTTATTCAACTCCATTAATGAAATTAGAAAGAGTTGAGGCGAGAACAAAAATTTGAGGAATACCAACACTAATAAAGATAAAGAATAATTAGTGATTTAATTTCACAAAGTAAAATGTAACTTATGCAACCGAATATTAAATGTCATTTTAAATTTTGTTTGTAAATCCTAATTGGATAAAATAAAAAAACAGAAAAAAAAATTGGATAACATTCTGTTAGACTTAAAAATAAATTATCATATGTAAATATCCAAAATTATCATTTATTGATATAAAGGATTAACGATGGCCATCTAGTCATTGCTTTAGAAAAAAAAAAAGAAAAAAAGGAAGTTAGAAACATTAGATTAAGAACATTAGAAAGTTGTAAAAATTTCAAAATGAGGGCCTTATGTTCCTTCCCCCTTAGATGGGTGAAACTGGAGCCCTCCTCCCTCACAGATGTTAGAAGAGTTCCCTATACAAGAGTTAATAATACTTTTATACAGTTTGAGTAACTCCGCAGAAGAAAGGGAAAAATCTATCAACCTGAAGAGAACTGGCAACCTCTTTGATGTCACCTTTGAAACCATTGTGATTTGAGATTTCCACTACAAAACTTGTTTTTCTTTGGACAAATTATTTCATTAAGAAGTGAAAAAAAATCAAAAATGTTTTGAAGTATTTATGAAATTTAAAATGTTTTTTTTTTTTTTAAAAAAATCTGGTAATTTTCTTTAATTAATAATATTATTATAAAGTTATTTTTCTTGTCTTAATCTGAATAACCCTCAAATAAGAAGCTTTTCCTTGTGTTGTTAGTGCCTTTTAATTTGATTTTTTTTTTTGTTTTATATCCATAAAGTTACTTGAATCTATTGATTGTTTTTCAGAGCTTTCCTCATATTGAATCAAACATCTCTTTACCAGAAATTAAAAAGGAAGAATTAGATGAAAAGACATCTTTTATTATAAAGTTAGAGGCAGAAGAATCAGATATGGAATTTGAGTTTGAATGAAGAACAACTCAAAAATAATGTCATAAAATCAGAAAATCCTCCAGTGATTACCAAGAAGTTTAATGCTCAGCATGTAAGGGTACGTCAAGTCTTTTTTATTATTATTATTATTATCATTATCATTATTTTTATTTTTATTAATAATCCAATTCCTTTTCTAGAAATTTATGAGCGTGAAAAATGTTTCTTCGTTACAAAATAAAGTAAATGAAAAAGGTTTAAAAGCACATTTTGAATCAGACGAAGAGGAATATTTTGCACAAATTTTGACGTCAAAATTTCCTTTGTTGCTTCTCAAGAAGTGGAGTCACAAAGAATTACAGGTAAAATATTTATAAACTTATGAAAAATTATTAATTTAGGAATGGAGTCAAGTATCGGTATCAGCAAATTTTGTGATATCGAATATTGGTATATAAAATTTTGTAGGGGTCGGTAAAAAGTGGCCGATACCAATATCTTGGTTGCATGAAGGAAAACTGGTTATTTCTGTAGAAAGAGAGCTGTTCCTTGACTGAAGTTATTTCACAGCTTAAATTTTATTATTATTATTAGTAGTAATTAAATGGCATTTCCTCTAAAATTAAAAATAATATAATATATATATATATATATATATATATATATATATATATATATATATATATATATATATATATATATATATATATATATATATATATATATATATATATATATATATATATATATATATATATATATATATATATATATATTTAACTTAATACAGGGTTTATTATTAGGAAGTTTTATTTTCCGAGAGTCAAAAATTCTTGTTATTTGATACACTTTGAGTTTTTAATTTAAAATTGTTAATTAAGATTAATTTAAGTTTAAATTTTTGATTTTAAATTCATTTTTCGGTTTTAAATTTAAGTTTATAATGTAAATTTTATTTGTTTTACTTTTTTTATTATTTATTTATTGCTTTTTTGTTTGTTTGTTTGCCTGTTTGACTTCATTTCTTTGTCTGGTTTTTTTTTTTTTTTTTTTTTTTTTAACATGTTGCTGCCACTCAAAGGCAGAGCCCTTTTCAAGGAGGGGGAATAATTAAAAGATAAAAGAAAACCCACCTAATACAGAACCTAACGTAGATCCCTCACGTGGGCTCAGACAGAGGACTTAAAGAGAGATAGGTTAAATACAGCAGGGAAAACAGAAGTTAGGGTGTTCCACAGAACAGAGGTGGCTGGAAAGGAGAAGGTACCACAACGTGCAAGCTTAGAGTTTGCCAAGATCATACAAAGTTCATGTTCAAGCAAGGCACCCCTTTTACTGCGAGGGCGACGCAATGGTGGTGGAATGCGAGAGGTCAACTCCTTCGAACACCTGCCGTAGTAGTACCTATAGTAAAGAGAAAGTGCGCCAACGTCAAGTGATTGTGTGTGTAGAATGGCGGGTTTGCGCAGGCGTGGGTTCTCTATTCATTTCACCAACGTCCGTGATTTACTTTCTAATTTGGCCTCTGTGGAATACCACCTCTCTAACTCTCATCCAAATCTTATGCTCTTATTTATCCCCAGATATCTAAGAATTCCTCCTCAATCTTTTTTAATATATCCAACTATAACTTATTTCATAATTTCCGTTCTAAGGGTGGAGTTTGTGCCTACGTTAACACCAATACTCCGGTAACACGTCTTGTGAATCTTGAATCTCCTTAACTTCGATGTTCTGTGGCTTAAAATCTTTCTTCCTACCACTTCAATAATCTGTTGCTATCGTTGCAGGGATATTCTTCAATGACATGCAAAACTGGCTTTCATTAAAAGAAGGTGTGCTGAGCTCCTAAATTCTTCTACTGATAAATCTTTCTTGCCTTTTGCCAAAAACATCTCTAACAACTTCTGTAAATCCTCCTTTCCTCCTCTTATTCTCTCTGATGGTTCTGTTGTTAACACTCCAACTGAAAAGACTAATCTCTTTGGCTTCCTGTTCTCCTCTAATTTAACCCTGGATGAATCCGGAAATCCTATTCATACTTCTACTCTTATATGTCCCATGCCTTTACTTGTGATTAAATTTGATCAGATGCATAGGCTTCTAAAATCTATGAACGTTAAGAAGACAAGCGGTCCGGATGGCATTCCTCCTCTAGTTATAAGGGAGTGTGCCTCTGAGTTTTCTCCCTCGCGTGTGCGTAGGACGTCTTTGTCGGTTTTGAAACCAACCGCTACCCAGTCCTATTCTAAGAAGCTGACTTCACGGCTCACGCAGAGTCTGTTTTGGTTTTCACTGATGGCTCCAAAATAACGATTGGGTAAATGCATTGGCTATTTTTCTGGATCGTGTCTTCTCTCATACTCTTCCTTCATATTCGTCAGTATTTACGGCATAGTTGGTGGCGATATTTTAGGCTGTCTCCAAGGTATCAACCTTCAATAAAGAATCGAACATTATTATCTCGTATTTTAAGAACGCTCTCCTTGTTCTTCAAAATAGACCCTTCAGAAACCCTTTGTTTTTTTTTTTGTCCTTCAGAAGTACCCTCTCTGGCTCCATACTTCAAAGAAAATGTTAGAATTTTTCTGGGTTCCATCACAAATTTGTATCCCAGGTAACGAGCATGCTGACAAGAGAAGTTCATGGTATTTGCTTCAGGGGAACTTAGTCGAGTTTACCTTTCTAAGAAGCTTCGCCGGGGACACATCCCCGTTACCGATTTCTACGCCATTCTCAAGAGGGGATTTACCAACTGTTTACAGTGATATTAGGTGGAAGACGTACGAGGAACCAAACTTCGAAGAGTGAAACCCTTATTGGTATATGGTCCTTCAAGTGCTGTCTGTTCGTCAGAAGATGATCATCTTGTCCCTACTACGCATTTGTCACACTCACCTAACACACAATTACTTCATGACGGAAAATCTTCCCTCAACCTGTCTTTTTTTTCAATTCACAGTTTCATTATCGAAGAAACTGCCCTAAAGACTATCAGAAACAAGTTCTTTCCTGATTTGCCGATTATTCCCATTGATGACCGTCTTTTGAACATTTTATCAGAATGTCCATTTTGATCGGACCTAATATTTGCATTTCTACTGGATAAAAATCTGCAACATAAAATTTAATATGCTTCCGTTGACGATTCCTTGCGTTTGGTTTAGGTGTTGTTCCTGGTGTTGGATTTCCAGCCCGGTATTGCAGCATCTCAGTATGTGGTAACAGCACCTGTACATGCACTAAAAAAATATCATCATTATTATTATTGTTGTTTTTAATGTGATATTTTATGCTACTCTTCTTTTCTTTAAAGTTGAAATTTAGAAACAATAAAAAAAAAGTGTGTGTGTTCTAGTTTTATATCATCAAAGGGAGTAAATTATAATACAAAATAACTTGTAATTAAAAGCCAAATAAATTACCTTCTTATGTTTCTGATGTCTGACAGTTTTCATATTTATTTTTGTGAAATCTTAAAAATACCTTTAAAATTCTAATGAATCAAAATACAAAGAAACTGAGTTAAAAGTTTCATCTAAATTCTATCAAGAACGAGAATTCCTTTGCCACATTTCAAAAATCTTTCTTCAAAACTTTCTTCAAAAGAAAGAAAAAAACTTTGTTTCTATTCATCCACAATCATCCTTAAAATTTGGATGAGCGACATTTTTAGACCAGTTTTAAAACATTTTATGATTTGATCAATAGAACAGGTTTTCCAAAAATATGCCAAAATATTAAATTTTTAAGTTAGCTGATTCTTATTTAATATGGCAGTTGTGTTTTCTAAGGATTTAACTGATACAGGATTATTCTTATTCTGTTGTAAGACAATTATAAGCTGAAAAATAATAATAATAATAAATCCTATCATTATTACTGTTATTATTACTGAAGAAAGTGTTTCCAATAGGCTTAATTATACTGATGTACAGTCGTTTCGTATGAATAAATTTTATATAAAATGGAAATCTTTCATAAAAGTTAAAAAAAAGAAAATTAAAACGAAATAAAAACCTTTATAATAAATATTATTTCCAGCTTAATAGAACGAATTACGATTACCTTCGTATGAATATTCTGTTAAAACGAACAAAATTTAGAAATAATTTTGAAAATTAGATTGTATTTTAACATTTTTAAATATTATTATAAAAATCAATATGAAATTAATAAAAACTCGCATGTAAAAGTTGCAAAACAAAATGGCAGCTTCAAAAATTGGCTTCAGTTTGTTGACATCTAAATATTTAGTTACAACAAAAAGTATCGTCAGAAATCTTGGGAAAACTTTGATGTTGAAGTTATTTTGGCTTGTAACTTGTGGGAATTTTCATGCTTAAAGTTAAGAATAGGAAAATATTTTTGTCGTAATTTTTAGAAAAATTTAAAATTTAGTTGAACGAATAGATAATGACTTTAAGAAAATTATTTGATTTTTTGTTAACATTCTTATTATAATCTTTTTCATTTGTTTTGCACAGAATTTTATCATCAACGCTGCTGAAGGAGAAAAAGATTTTGAAGTGAAAAGTACTTCAAGAAGCAAACCTCAGAGAGTCAGAAGTGCATCAACAAAGCATTAAAAAGTATCATGTGGAAAACCTGAGTTGCAGATATTGTAATTTTAGTTTTAAAAGCAAAGATGAGTTGAAGACTCATTTAAAAACACACAACAAAAGAAAGTTTAAGTGCGCTCATTGCAGTTATGAATGCAATTTCAAATCAAGATTAAAAAATCATATGCTGACTCACAGCAATATAAAGTTGTATAAATGTTCTGACTGTTCCTATGAATGCAATAAGAAAGAACAATTAAAAAAACACATTTTAAAACACGCAAACATAAAATTATTTAAATGTTCTTACTGTTCCTATGAATGTAATTATAAAGGAAACTTAAAAACACACATGCTTACACACACAAATGTAAAACTATTTAAATGTTCTTACTGTTCCTATGAATGTAATTATAAAAAAAACATAAAAACACACATGCTTACACACGCAAATGTAAAACTGTTTAAATGTTCTTACTGCTCCTATGAATGTAATCGGAAAGAAAACTTAAAAATGCACATGCTTACACACACAAATGTAAAACTATTTAAATGTTCTTACTGCTCCTATGAATGTAATTATAAAGGAGACATGAAAAAGCACATGCTTAAACATTCAAACATAAAATTATTTAAATGTTCTGACTGTTCCTATGAATGTAATCGGAAAGGAGATTTAAATAGACACATGCTTACACACGCAAATGTAAAATTATTTAAATGTTCTGACTGTTCCTATGAATGTAATCAGAAAGGACAATTAAAAACACACATACTTATACACACAAATGTAAAATTATTTCATTGTTCTTACTGTTCTTATGAATGTAATCGGAAAGAAGACTTAAAAATACATATGCTTACACACACAAACATAAAATTATTTAAATGTTCTGACTGTTCCTATGAATGTAATCGGAAAGGAAACTTAAAAAGACACATGCTTACACACGCAAATGTAAAATTATTTAAATGTTCTGACTGTTCCTTTGAATGTAATCATAAAGGAAACTTAAAAAAACACATGCTTACACATGGATAGAAGCAAGATTGAAAAGACCTTGGACAACAGATTTCAAAGAATAGCAACAAGTGTTAAGTTGAAAAAACTCAAATAACAGAATCAGAAATAAAGCAAATCTAAAAATGAGGTTGAGGAATTTATCACTACAAACAGGGAAGAAGAGTCTACTCACAAGGACGATAATCAAGAAAACTCGAATGGATGGAATCACCAAAAAGTGTATTTCTTATGGACTGTTATTACTTTGGGGAATGTATCCTGCTCGAGACAGAAGAAAAGGAAATTTGGAAATGTGTAATAAAGAAATTCAGATTCCATAAATACAAAGATACTAAAAGGAGAACTGTGATAAAACAAAAACATTGCATCTTAAACTAGACCAAAGAAAGAAAATCAGAATGAAAAAGCAACGTTAGCAACATAGGAAGATCTTAGTAAATTATGGAAAAAGCATCTGAAAGTTTAAAAAAAACTAACAACTCTGGAGGTGGCGAAAGAAAGGAAAAAAAGAAGAAGCAAATCTCAACAGTAAAATCACTCAGAAAGAGAAGGAAACCAAGAAAGAGAACCTAAAAATCAATGAAGAACTGGTTATAATGATACGAGAAAAAGATGACCCACTACTTGATGAAAGACCAATAAGTGAAGAAAGGGAAAGCATTTCAGATGTAGTAAGTGGAGAAAATGATATATTGGTGGTTAAAGAGCTTGAATTCGAATGTGATGTTCGCAAGATCGAAATCTCGCAGTGGTAGATTTGAATTCTGCATTTTTGACGAAAAATCCGTGTTTTCAGAAAATCAAAAACTACATAGATTGAAAATTTAATTAAATTAATGTAGAGACATTAACATTATTATTTATATTTTCAGTAATATTTATAAATTAGTAATAGTGATATATTAATATATTTTAGGTAATATGAATATTAGTGATTGTTATTAGTTATTAAGGTTTAATATTTTTAAAAATATTTATATGCATAAGTTTGAATAAGTTAGGTGATATAAGATAGTATAAGCGTAGGGGCCTCGAGGAATTGGTAGTATCCTCAGGTAGTGAGACCTACAATAAAGTGCCATATTTCGTGTGTGTGAGTGAAGTCAAAAGTGATGGCTGAAAGGGGGGGAGCTACTAAGATACTGAAAGGGGGAACTTTAAATGTAAAGGGAGTGAATAAAGAAGAGAAGAAGTGGGAATAGTGATTAAGGAAAAGGGATTTGATGTGTTGGCATTGACAGAAACGAAATTGAAGGGTAAAGGGGAAATATCATTTGGGATGTACAAAGGGATATGCGCCGGTGTAAATGAGAGGGTTAGAGCAAGAGAGGGAGTGGCAATAGTTGTGAGAGATGTGTGGCTGAGTTGTGTGAAAGGGAGTAGTAGTATAGAAGCCAGAATAGCCTCGGTACGGAGAGAGTATTTGGTTTTTATTTGTGATTATGCACGAGTGGTGGGAACAAATGAAAGGGAGAGAGAGGCATTCTGAGAAAGTCTGAGTGAGTGTGTGGGGAATTTTAATAATGGAGATCATATATGCTTGTTGGGAGAGCTGAATGCGAAGGTGGGTAATAGAAGTGTGAAAAGAATTGTAGAACCCTTTGGGGTAGAAGTTGTGAAAGAATTAGGACCGAATTAAGTGGAATGTGAGCAGTAAGAAGAATGATGATTGGTAATACATGGTTTAGGAAGAAAGATATTAACAAGTATACATGAGTGAGTGGGGAGAAGGGACTGTTGGATTCTTTATGTGTGAGATGGGAAGAGAGGAGTAGATTATTAGATGTAAATGTATTAAGAGGAGCAGCGATGCGTATATCTTACCATTACTTAGTAGTGGCGAGGGTCAAGGTTAAAGGTTTGGAGAAAGTAAAGGTGAAAAAGAGGGTGGTGCGGGTAGAAAGGCCCGAAGAAGAGGAAAGTAGAGGTGATTACGTAAAAGGAATAAGAGAGATGTAATGAGGAGTGAGGTGGATGATGTTGAAGAGGAATGGAATAAATCGAAGATAGCTTTAGTGGAGGTTTCGAGAAGTGTGTGTGGGGTGAAGAAAATAGGGAATGGATGGCGAAAAGGGAGTGAATGGTGGAATGAAGATTTGGAGAATATGGTGAAAAGAAAGAAGGACGCCTTTAACAGATATCTGGGAACAAAGGAGGCATTGGATTGGGAGGAGTATAGGGAGAGGTGTAGGGAGGTGAAAAGAGAGGTCAAGAATGCAAAAAGAAGAGGAGTGGCCAGAAAGTTAGCAGAAAATTTTAAGGAAAGAAATAGAATGTTTTGGAAAGAGGTAAATATGGTGAGAAAAAGAGGGGAAGAGATTGGAGAGTTAGCGAAAGGGGAAGATGGAAGAAATATTACAGGGAGAGAAGAATGTTGGAAAATATACTTAAGGGAATTATTGAACGAAGGGAGAGAGATTAGTAATGGGGTAGGGGTAGAAAAAGACGGGAAGGTAGTTAGCGAGGATCAGTAGAGAAATATTGGTAAAGATGAGGTGGAAGTAGCGGTGAGAAAGATAAAGAAAGGAAAATCGGCAGGAATGGATGGTATATATGGAGAGACGATAAAAGAGGGACCTAGAGAGTTGATTGACTGGTTGGTGAGAATGTTTAATGTGTGTTGGAGTGTCAGAACTCCTGCATTGTACCCATATACAAAGGAAATGGTGATAAGATGGTTTGTAAAAATTATAGGGGGATCAGTCTGCAGAGCGTGATAGGAAAGATTTATGGGAAGGTGTTAGTGACGAGAATGAAATAATTGACAAGTGAGGGAATGGGTGAGGAACAAGGAGGTTTTAGGGAGGGTAGGGGATGTGTGAACCAGGTATTCACACTGAGATTGATTTCAGAGAAATTGCGTGAAAAAAATAAAATGGGGTATGTATGTTTTCTGGATCTGGAAAAGGCATACGATAGAGTATGCAGGAGAAAGTTGTTCGAAATATTAATGGAAAGGGAGTTGAAAAGGAAATTTCTGAAAAGGATCAAAACTTTTTATGCGAATTGTAGATAAAGAGTGAGGGTGAAGAGGGAACTATCGGATTGGTTTAGCATAGGACTGGGATTGAGACAGGGGTGAGTAATGTTGCCTTGGTTATTTAATCTATTGATGGATGGTGTAGTTAGAGAAATGGAGAAAGAAGGGAAGGGTGTTAGATTGAGAAATATGGAGGGTGAATGGGATGTGAATGTTTTACTTTTTGCAGATTATGCTGTGTAGGTGGCAGAATCTGGAGAAAAGTTTAGAATACTGGTGAGAGAGTTTGAGGGGAAATGTACAAACATGAGATTGAAAGTTATTCCAGCGAAGAGTGAGTTATGAGGATTGGAGGTGGGAATGAGATGGGGGGTAGAAGTGGGGAGAAGGAAACTTGAGGAGGTGGATCATTACAAATATCTTGGAATGTTGGTGGAAGGTAAATTCATAAATTTAAAATATAAATTTAACATTATTTCGAAAGAAATAAAGATAAGAATGTTTAATTGTATGTGTTTACCTCCTGTAATGTATGGGTGTGGAACATGGATAAGTGCTCGGGCGAGGAAAAGTTTGAATGTCTTCGAGATGAAAGTTTTGAGAGTGATATGTGAATTGAGAAGGTTTGATAGGATTAGAAATGAAAGAATA
This sequence comes from Armadillidium nasatum, assembly GCA_009176605.1. Classification (NCBI taxonomy): domain Eukaryota; kingdom Metazoa; phylum Arthropoda; class Malacostraca; order Isopoda; family Armadillidiidae; genus Armadillidium; species Armadillidium nasatum. The sequence goes on from SEYY01000424.1 coordinate 192,602, forward strand.
AGGGAGATGTGTAAATGGAAGAGGGGTTTAGTTGATAGAGCGGAGGAGGGTGTACTAAAATGGTTTGGAAATATGTGTAGAATGAACGAGGACAAAATGGTGGGCAAGGTACTTAGATCGGAGGTGGATGGGAGGGTCATAGTGGAGATTGATGGATGGAATGAGAGAGATTTTGGGTGGAAGGAATTTGAGTTTAGAAGAGGGTAGAAGACTTGCGAAGGACAGAGATGGAGGGCGGTGGTAAAAGGGGTTGAAAGGTAAGAATGGGTATGTTTGTAAGGAAATTGTGGCAGGCATCACCCCACGAAAGTGGGGAAGGTGATATATATATATATATATATATATATATATATATATATATATATATATATATATATATATATATATATATATATATATATATATATATATATATATATATATATATATATATATATATATATATATATATATATATATATATATATATATATATATATATATATATATATATATAGAACTTAGAAGCATTCATCTAAATAAAGAGAAAAAGTCTTATTATTTTATTTAAAAATGTAAATTTATTTATTTTTTCTTATTCTGAAAAGAATCAAAGTAGGTAAAATGTCAGTTTTCTTCAAGTGGGGTTATTATTTTATTTATTTTTTTCTTGAAAAAACCTTTGTGGGTTTTGTGTTAGAAATGTTTTATGTATGTAAAGGAGAGCCTACTCCGTGTAGATAGAAGGTGAGCGCGAAAGGGAGCGAACCATTGGGCACCGGGATGAGATAGGAGTACCTTTAACATCCCGTATTCCCAACAGGGGGTAATCTCATCGCTTCGGGAGCTCTACTTCTCTCCCCCGTATATTTCACATTTAGTGTGAAAAGCCAATTATCCCCATGGAATCCACCACAATAAATAAAAGTCGAAACCTAAATTCGGTAGATCAAAAATAGACACGAGTCGATACACGGCATTTTAAATTGTTTAAGTCGCAAGTCAGACAAACTTGTAAAAGTGAATATTCCGTATCGGTACTTCTTGATGGAGCGACTTCACTCTGTTTCTGCTAGTTGTGATTCTTTAGGTTTCTGTTTATCTTGTATATCCCTATTTTGTATCGACATATTTCTCGGCTGCACTTCAAACTCTTCATTCCTATGAAAATGTCTCAACTATTCATTCTTGTAGCTACTCATTCAAAATTTGCTCCTTTTGTACTTAGAATTTCTTCACGTCTTCAACATTCTGATTCTATCTATAAGATCTGGCATTGTTTTCCTGGTTGGGTCGCCTTAACCTTGTCAACTTCAGGCTGTGCTTTTAAAAAAAAACTCTTAACATATCTCCTTTTTTAAATACACCACTGAACTTTTCTTTTTCCTTTAATGGCACTACCGTATCACTTCTGAAAAATAAATATTCTTATTTTAAACAACAAATTACCTTGGAGACCTCTCATCACAATGGCTGCTAAGATGGTCTAAGTGAAAAATACCAAACATTTAAGGTAATTAATGAACTTAATGTAAACTAACTTCAATATCAACCTCTTTAAATTTGGAGGATGAATTATAGGCCTCTATACTTTCTACCCCTTTAAACTAAGATTAATTTAAAAAAATTTATTAGATCTTAAAATTTTTTAAATCTAACAAACTAACTTGATTTAACCTAACCTTGACTTACAGAGTAAAAAGTATTTTTACAGCCAGCAAAGAGATCTAACCTAGCAAATGCTCTCTCTTTCTCTTTCAGAGCATTTATTTAAAAAAAAACAACCTCTGTAATATATATATATATATATATATATATATATATATATATATATATATATATATATATATATATATATATATATATATATATATATATATATATAATATATATATATATATATATATATATATATATATATATATATATATATATATATATATATATATATATATATATATATATATATATATATATATATATCAATACAGTAAAAAATAGAGAACTGTTGTTTTAGATCAAATTATTACCCTGATTTTGAATGATACAAAAGACGTAAATAATGAAAGTTTATCCATATATATAGAACATCCATTGATACTGGGATGAGGACGCAATTCATAGAAAGTTTGTGCCATGATGTAAGAGCCAGTGTTCCAAGATACGAAATTTCACCTGAATAGCCATATTGCAGAATTTCTTTTTAAACCAAAATTTGATTTAAAAAAAAAGTATGAATTCATAATTTAGGTATTGCAATTGGTCATTTATATAAACCATAATTGTATAGGTAAAGAATATATATATATATATATATATATATATATATATATATATATATATATATATATATATATATATATATATATATATATATATATATATATATATATATATATATATATATATATATATATATATATTATTATAAGTAATATTAATTTTTCTCAGAAATAGATATAAAACTTGTATAAAGTTTCAACTGAACTTGCAATGTGTGAATACGTAGTTCCTTCAAACTCAACACGTAGGTATGCTATTATTTTTAGCAACCTGGTCTCGTTCGCAAAAATCAACTACTGTGAACGCTATAATTGCCAATTATTTTGTAACGTATGTCCAACTACCCAACTCAAATGATGAAATAACAACACATATCCTAACAGTTTGAGAAATGAAAGAACAAGAACACAATTTATAAAAAATCTAGTTGAGGTAGTTTTCAAAGAGTCTAAACTCACTAATGAATAAGTTTTAGCAGTTGTAATGGATAATGCATCCAGCATGATAAGTGAAATAATCTCCATGAACACCCCTCTGAAAGATATGAATTTAGACTGTCAATCTGAAATTTGTATCACTGACCCAGAAAATTGTGAAGGTGGTTTAGAAACAGAATTAAATGAAGATGTTCAATCTGCTTTCACTATTGTAAAAATAGAACACATGTGACGAGTTATACATACGTTACAGCTCACTCTCAGAGATTGTTTGAAAGGAAAACATACCCATACGCTTATAGGTTACGTACATCAAATTGCTGATTGCACAAACATCAAAAGTTGAAGCTATATTAAAATGCAAGAGAGGAAAAGTTGCTTTCTTTGACCAAAAACTAAGTGGGACAATAATTACTTAATGATTAAGTGCCTTTTAGTTGGTACTTTAAAGCAGGTCACTGGATTAAAACAAGAAGGGGATTTTAGCTTCTTTATTCGGGAAACAGGAGGACTTAACAAAGGAGGAACAATAATGAAGTAGAAATCAGGACCCAATCTGTAGCTAATAAACTGCTGCGGAAATATCAAGGTATGTTAATTGTGCTGCCTATGAAATTGCCTGTAGGCTACTGTACCCTTCGTTGGAACTTCAGAAACTGTGCGCGCGCTCAGCCACTATAGCTTCAACGATTCCCTAAGTTGAAACCGGATTAATATGAAGAAACACTATATACACTAGCAAAAGTTATTAGCTTTAACAAAGGTACGAGTAAAAAGTAAAAGTGTAAAACATCAAGAGCATTTGTGGCGGGAACGAAAAATACTTTTTCTGTAGACTCGAAGGGAAAGTGAAAAACTTAGTTCAATCTGGTCCAACCGCTAATGCAGGGTTGCCAGAATAAGCACAGGATGTTCAACACTACAGCCTTTAAGAACTAAAAAATACATTAATTGACATGGCTCATACAGACATAACAAGGATTGATTTCAGTACAAAAGCTTGAAGCAATCCTTAATCATTCATTCTTAGTAACTAAAAGAATTGAAGCATCTGAGTTAACTCTCATGGCTTCCTTTATAAAGAGGAACAAAAACTTATGCTGACATTTCTCAAATAGGTGGAACAATTGCACATGCAATTAAAGAGTCAATTTAAAAAAGAGAGAAATCTCTCCTTAATAATGAAGAACTACTTGCTGCAATCGATATTGATCTTATGTACCGGATTTCACAGAATGATGTACGGCTCAGTAGAGGAAAGATAGCATTGATTAATATGGCAATTTGAATCGAGCATAATTTCAAAACAATCTGCAACTCAAAAAATGGGAAGTGAAAAATACCAAACACTTAAGGTAATTAATTTAAATTTGGAGGATTAAGTATCTTATGAACAGTTCTTTGACATGAAAGCCAAACAAAAGAAAATAAAAAAAGTTGATATAAACAGTGAAGGAAATTGTGTTGAAAAGACTATTCTAAAAGAACAAAATCAAAGAAAATCCTTTATAGAGTCGTTTAACAATCTTATGACGGAAAAAGGGAACAACAAATTGACATTGCAACAAACTCAACATTAAAATTAAAATTTCAGGACGTTGAACTTGCAAAATTGACATTAAAATTAAAATTTTGGATATAATTATTAATGGATTATTCTGATACAAGTTCAAAAGCTTTGAAAGTAATAATGCGGTTTAAAAAACATATTTGTGAAAGAACTTTTCACTCTATTCAGCAAAAAAAAAAAAAAAAAAAAAAAAAAAAAAAAAAAAAAAAAAAAAAAAAAAAAAACTTCTAGAAATCGACTAAATACAGAAGCCAACGTACGGTTACAAGTAACGTCTATAATTCTAAACATGAATGCTCTCTGTAACCTGCAGCAGGATCAACAAAGTCATTAAAAATTGAAAAAAGTTTTTTTTATTTTTTGCTCTAACGTAGGATGGAGTTCCGTGGGTATGAAAAGTTTGAAAAGCCCTGTTCTATATGGTTTGTATGTATATAGTGTATATGGCGCTTTCAATGGTCAAAATCGTATAACAGCATTTGAGGGTAAGCGGTAGGCCTCCGCTTACCTGAAGAACCACGCTCTTTCCTGAGCTATTTTTTTAGGGGAATTTGAAAGGAATTCACCTTAGGTCCTTTACTGAGCCTTTTTTGAGGGGAATTTGAAAGAAATTCACCGCAAGCTCTTTCCTGAGCTCTTTCTGAAGGGAATTCAAAGGAAACTATTTACCTGGAATTCGCACCAGAGCCACTGCAACATCCGGATCAGTCTATGGCTTTCCGCGGCAGTTGAAAGTCGAGCACTTCCTGGCCTCACGCTATTTAATATCCTGATTTGGAGACAGGGACCCAACTTGGATTGGGAAGCCCTGTTCTATATGGTTTGTATGTATATAGTATATGTGTCGCATTCGATGGCCAAAATCGTATAACGGCATCAGAGTCTCATTTGGGGATAAGTGGTAGGCTTGCCGCTTACCTGAGGAACCACGCTCTTTCCTGAGCACTTTTTGAGGGGAATTTGAACGGAACTCACCTTGGGCTCTTTACTGAGCCGATTTTGAAGGGAATTCCACAGAATCGATTTACCTAGTATTCGAACCAGAGCCGCTGCAACATCCGGATCCGTCTATGGCTTTCCGCTGCAGTTGAAAGTAGAGTACTTCCTGGCCTCACGCTATTTCCTACCCCAATTTGGGGACAGGGACCCAACTTGGAGGGTAGAACCCCTCACCCAACATTCCTCACACCTCCTTCCCGTTTTTAAGGGACTGGAGGTGTAGCCAAAGTATTTCATTTCCCACGGTATTCATCTCGGTAGTTTTTCGATTTTCTGAAAACATGATTTTCACCTCCGCAAATTTTCTCTCATATACTTTTTACACGGATTTTTCGACAAAAATGCCGAGTTCAAATCTACCACTGCGAGATTTCAATCTTGCGAACATCACATTCGAATTCAAGGTCTTTAATCACCAATATATCATTTTCTCCACTTACTACATCTGAAAACCTTTCCCTTTCTTCACTTATTGGTCTTTCATCAAGTAGTGGGTCATCTTTTTCTAGTATCATTATAACCATTCTTCAATGGTTTTTAAGGTTTTCTTTCTTGGTTTCCTTCTATTTCTGAGTGGTTGTACTGTTGAGATTTGCTTCTTCTTTAGCTGCTTCATTTTTTTCTTTCTTTAGCCACCTCCAGAGTTGTTAATTTTTTTTTACGCTTTCAGATGTTTTTTCCTTAATTTACTGAAACTTCCTATGTTGCTAACGTTGCTTTTTCATTTTGCTTTTCTTTCTTTGGCATAGTTTAGGATGAATTATTTTGTTTTATCACAGTTCTCCTTTTAGTACCTTTGTATTTATCATGGAATCTGAATTTCTTTATTACAAATTTCCTTTTCTTCTGTCTTGAGCAGGATACATTCCCCAAAGTAATAACAGTCCATAAGAAATACACTTTTTGGTGATTCCATCCATTCGAGTTTTCTTGATTATCGTCCTTGTGAGTAGACTCTTCTTCCCTGTTTGTAGTGATAAATTCCTCAACCTCATTTTTAGATTTGCTTTATTTCTGATTCTCTTATTTGAGTTTTTTCAACTTAACATTTGTTGCTATTCTTTGAAATCTGTTGTCCAAGGTCTTTTCAATTTTTCTTCTATCCATGTGTAAGCATGTGTTTTTTTAAGTTTCCTTTATAATTGCATTCAAAGGAACAGTGAGAACATTTAAATAATTTTATGTTTGTGTGTGTAAGCATGTGTCTTTTTAAGTTTCCTTTTTGACTACATTCATAGGAACAGTATGAACATTTAAATAATTTTACATTTGCGTGTGCAAGTATATGTGTTTTTAAGTGTTCTTTCCGATTACATTCATAGGAACAGTATGAACATTTAAATAATTTTACATTTGCGTGTGTAAGCATGTGTGTTTTTAAGTTTTCTTTCCGATTACATTCATAGGAACAGTATGAACATTTAAATAATTTTATATTTGCGTGTGTAAGCATGTGTCTTTTTAAGAGATCTTTCCGATTACATTCATAGGAACAGTCAGAACATTTAAATAATTTTACATTTGTGTGTGTAAGCATGTGTGTTTTTAAGTGACGTTTGTGATTACATTCATAGAAACAGTCAGAACATTTAAATAATTTTATGTTTGCGTGTGTAAGCATGTGAATTTTTAGACTTCCTTTATGATTACATTCATAGGAACAGTCAGAACATTTATATAATTTTACATTTGCGTGTGTAAGCATGTGTATTTTTAAGCTTCCTTTATGATTACATTCATAGGAGCAGTAAAAACATTTAAATAGTTTAACATTTGTGTGTGTAAGCATGTGCGATTTTAAGTGTACTTTATTATTGCTTTCATATGAGCAGTCAGAACATTTATAGAACTTTGTATTGCTGTGAGTAAGCATATGTCTTTTCAATATGGACCTAAAATTGCATTCATAACTGCAATGAGCGCACTTAAACTTTCCTTTGTTGTGCGTTTTTAAATGAGTCTTCAACTCATCTTTGCTTTTAAAACTAAAGTTACAATATCTGCAGCTGAGGTTTTCCACATGATACTTTTTAGGGCTTTGTTGATGCACTTTTGCCCTCTGAGGATTGCTTCTTGAAGTACTTTTCGCTTCGATGTCTCTTTCTTCTTCAGTAGCATTGATGATAAGACTCTGTGCAAAATAAATGAAAAAAAAAATATAATAAGAATGTTAACAAAAATTCAAATAATTTTCTTAAAGTAATTTTCTATTCGTCCACTTTTTACTAAATTTTTAATTTTTCTAAAAATTACAACAAAAATATTTTCCTATTCTTAACTTTCAGCATGAAAATTCTCACAAGTTACAAGCCAAAATAACTTCACCATCAAAAATTTCCTAAGATTTCTGAGGATACTTTTTGTTGTAACTAAATAAATAACAAATAAATAAATAATGTAAATAAATAAATAACAATAAATAAAACTGAAACTGCCATTTGTTTTGCAACTTTTAAATGCGGTTTTATATTAATTTTATATTGAAATTTATATTAATATTTAAAAGTATTAAAATACAATCTAATTTTCAAAATTATTTATAAATTTTATTTGCTTCAATAGAATATTTGTACGTAGGTATAATAGTATGAACCGACAGGGTCCCAGGTACCGGCCTCGGCTAAAAATCAGGGAAAATCGGGGTTTGCCTGCCGGGATTAAAATGGCAAATTATACTTAAGGGACTGTCAAATTTTTAAAAAAAATTTAATTTTCAGCCGATTTTCCTGAAATTTTAAGTTTAAAATTTTTCCCTGTGAAAAAAGTCAATTTCAAGCGTTTTTCCGAGTCCATAATTTAAAAAGTTTATTTTGGAAATTTAACCTTTTTTCAAATGAATGGCAGGGAAATAACCTGATATCTGGACTATATATTCAGAATTCTATGGGCTACAAAAGCTTCTAACAGACTATTGTTCCCAGAGTTATAGAAAAAATGTTATCCAAAAACTGACCAGTTATCAAAAAAATAAAATAATAATAAATCCACCTTTTTGGATAATTAAAAAAAATACAACTATAACATTTCTTATTTTTGGTGGGTGTATAGAGGAGAGATCGGGCTACAAATTCCTCTTTATACTTTATTCAATGTGATTCGTTAGTTTCGAGATATAGCCTTCAAAAAGGTCCATTTTTGACCAAATTTCAAAAATTCCCAAAGTTTGAGAGGCTATATCTCGCTTCAAACAAATAGCATTTATAATGGACTAAATAAAAGTTGTAGCCCTGTCCCTAATCTAAACAATACCCAAAAATAAAAAAATTAGTAGGTAGCATTTTTTTTTTAAATAGAAGGATACGATTTGTGCAAATCTTTTTTTCAAGTGCTTATAACTTTTTTTTTCCTACACATCAAAATTCTGTTCCCACTGATGCAAGAAATTGAGGCTAAGATTATTCAGTTAAATTTTAGTTCATGTGCACCAGTGGTTTGACCAAGCTATTCATTATTTTTCAACTTTGGGTCCAAATAACTCTTCAAACCATTATAGACTCAGAAAAATACTCGAAATCAACTCGTTTCAGAATGCATATACCCTGAAAAAATCAAAGTCAGTCAAATAAGTATAAGAAAATCAAGATATTTTTCTTGTTTTTTCAATTTTTTCTTTAGATGCCCCATAAAGATTTGGTTGAAAATATTTTACTTGAGGCACCCGGAGGTCCTCTTCTAATTTTCTGACTGCAGATGTTACATTTAGCTATTTCGACCCTATCTTGAAACATTGTAAAATACTTCAATACTGCAGAAGCTGATCTTTTAGCCATTTTGACTGAAAGTATAACAAAATAATAATTTTTAAATAATGCAGCTAAATGATACAAGTTTGATACATAGCAATAAAATAACAATGATATGTATAAATATAGGTTAAATTGATAATTTTATATCTTACATTTTTTCAAACTTTACCTTAAGGTCTTTCCTAAGTAAACGTGTTGAATCACTATTATGAATCAGCAAATTTTAGGTAACCCCGGTCAGAACCCAAGTCCCGGCAAAATTCCAGCCCTGATCGGTCCCTATACATCAGTATAATTAAACCTATTGGAAACACTTTCTTCAGTAATAATAACAGTAATAATGATAGGCTTTATTATTATTATTATTTTGCAGCTTATAATTGTCTTACAACAGAATAAGAATAATCCTGTATCAGTTAAATCCTTAGAAAACACAACTGCCATGTTAAATAAGAATCAGCTAACTTAAAAATCTAATATTTTGGCCTATTTTCGGAAAACCCATTCTATTGATCAAATCATAAGATGTTTTAAAACTGGTCTAAAAATGTCGCTCATCCAAATTTTAAGGATGATTGTGGATGAATAGAAACAAAGTTTTTTTCTTTCTTTTGAAGAAAGATATTTGAAATGTGGCAAAGGAATTCTCGTCTTGATAGAATTTAGATCAAACTTTTAACTCAGATTTTTTGTATTTTGATTCATTAGAATTTTAAACGTATTTCAATAATAGTTTTTAAGATTTCACAAAAATCAATATGAAAATTGTCAGAAATCACAGACATATGAAGGTAATTTATTTGGATTTTAACTACAAGTTATATCCTATTATAATTTACTCCCTTTGATGATCTAAAATTAGAACACACATTTTTTTTTTTTAACGTATCTAAATTTCAACTTTAAAGAAAAGAAAAGTAGCATAAAATATCACATTAAAAACAACAACAACAATAATAATAATAATAATAATTTTTTTGAGTGCATGTACAGGTGTTGTCATTACACACTGAGATGCTACAATACCGGGCTGGAAATCCAACACCTAAACTAAATGCAAGGAATCGTCAACGGAAGCATGTTAAGTTTTATATTGCAGATTTTTATCCTTTAGAAATGCAAAGATTAAGAAATGTTGAAGATTCTGATAAAATTTGCGACGGACGGTCATGAATGAGAATAGGAAAGGAAAGAGATCAGGAAAGAAGTTGTTTCTTTAGGGCGGTTCCTTCGAAAATGAAATTGTGAATTAAAAAAAACAGACAGGTTGAGGGAACATCCTCGACATGTATTGATTGTGTGTTAGGTGAATGTGACAAATGCGTAGTAGGGAGATGATCATCTTGTGATGAATAGACAGAACCTGAAAGACCATATACCAATAAGGGTTCCACTCTTCGAAGTTTGGCTCCTATTACGTTTTCAATTCAATATGATTGTCAACAGTTGATAATCCCTCTCTTGAGAATGGCGTAGAAATCGGTAACGGGTGTCACCGGCGAAGCTACTAAGAAAGGTAAACCAGACTAGGTTTCCCTGAAGCAACTACCATGAATTTCTTTCGTCAGCATGCTCGTTCCCTTTGATACCAATATGTGATGGAACCCAGCAAAATTCCAACTTTTTCTTTGAAGTATGGAGCCATCAGTGAAAACCACAACAGACTCTGCATAAGCCGTGAATCGAGCTTCATAGAGTAGGACTGGATAGCGGTTGGATTTCAAAACCAACAAAGACATCCTACACACATGCGAGGGAGCTACCTCAGAGGCACACTCCCTTAAAACTCAGGGAGGAATGCCATGCGGGCCGCTGGCCTTCCTAACGTTCACAGATTTCAGAAGTCCATGCATCTGATCAAATATAAACAACAGGTAAAGGCATGGGACATCTGCATTTGCCGGAGTCATCTAGAGTTGAATTAGAGGACAACAGGAGGCCAATAAGATTAGCCTTTTCAGTTAGAGTGTTAGTAACAGAACCATCAGAGCGAAAAAGAGGAGGAAAGGAATATTTACAAATGTTGTTAGAGATGTTTTTGGCAAGAGGCCAGAAAGATTTATCAGTAGGAGAATTTAGGAGCTCAGCACACCTTCTTTTAGTGAAATCCCGCTTTGCTCAATAAAGAATATCCCAGCAACGATTCCGAGCTGAATGAAAACTAGCAAGAGTGATAGGAGGAGAATTTTTCCACTCTCGATACGCGATATCTCTAGCCTGAATGGCACGAGAGCAAGCGCGATCAAACCATGAATTTTGAGGAGAGAAAGATTTAGACGAAGAAGAGATGAACTTGCTCACGCCATCAACGATTACAGCACCCACTTTATCGGCAGAAACCGAAGCGTCTTCAGAGACAAAGCAGTCCATCCAAGGATAGTTAGCATAGAAGCAACGCAAAGCCCCCCAGTCAGCCCGATCAAAGTGCCAGAAGATATGCTTAGGGCAGGGTGAAGCAGTTCGGAGAGAAAGCTTGAAAATTAAGAGTAATTAGGTTGTGGTCAGATTTACCAATAGGTGCGAAGACAGCATATTTATAGAGAGAAGGACTAGTAGTGAAACATAAGTCAAGAGTGTTTAAGAATTGGTTTGGACGATCCGGAATGTGTGTTGGTTCTTTAATCAGTTGCTCCAGATCGTTGAGAATGCTGAATGATTCGGCCTACTCCCCTCCTGGATCAGTATGAGAGGACCCAAACCATTCAGTGTTGTGTACATTGAAATCCCCTAAAATAGAGGACCTCAGTATTTGGATGTGAAGATATAACAGTCTCGTGAGAAGTAGTTAGCAATTCAAAAAAGGTAGAAAAATTGTTCTATTGGGAGAACAGTAGCAGAACACAAGATTATTGTAGTGGTAGGAAGAAGAATTTTGAGCCACAGAACATCGAAGTTAGGAAATTCAAGATTCACAAGACATGTTAGTGTTTATGTGTAGACACACACTCCACCCATAGAAAAGAAATTATGAAATAAGTTACAGCTGGACATATTAAAATAGTTTGAGGAGGAATTCTTAGATATCTCGGGCTCGCACAAGGGCAAAAGATTTGGATAAGAGTTTGAAAATGAAATTCCACAGAGGCCAAATTAAAATGTAAGCCACGGACGTTGGTGAAGTGTATAGAGAACCCACGCCTGCGCACACCCGCCATTCTACACACACAATCATAATTAAATCAGACAAACAAACAAGAAAACAGACAAAGAAATGAAGTCAAACAAGCAAACAGACAAACAAAAAAATACAAAGTAAAACTAAAATAATATTTACATTAGAAACTTAAATTTTAAAACCGTAAAATGAAATTAAAATCAAAAATTTAAACTTAAAAATTAATCTTAAACAATTTTAAGTTAAAAACTCAGTGTATCAAATACCAATAAATTTTTCTCTCAGAAAATTTTTCTTCTCTTAATAATAATATTATTAAATAATAAAAATAAAATAATTATATTATATATAATATATATATATATATATATATATATATATATATATATATATATATATATATATATATATATATATATATATATATATATATATATATATATATATAAACTTAATCTTGAGGAAATGCCATTTAATAACTACTATAAAAATAACAATAATAGTAGTAGTAGTAGTAATAATAATAATAATAATAATAACAAGCACATATGCGTATCCCGTAGGGCTACGCATATGAACTTGTTATTATTATTATTATTTATTAAAAGAAATTTAATAAAATTATTATTAAAATATTTGAAGCAACACATATTTCGATACAATATACTTTCGGCATTTTAATTGAAAATATATAAGTAATTTAATTTTATTTAAAGAAATTTAAATAAAAAAAAAAAAATAAAAAAAATAAAAAAATATATATATATATATATATATATATATATATATATATATATATATATATATATATATATATA
>SEYY01000425.1:0-22500 GCA_009176605.1 Armadillidium nasatum
AACTCACGCAACTTATATTTCATCCCGGAATCGTGCAAAATCTATTCTTCGGAAACCAAAAACTTTTCTCCGTCGCAAATGCAATAATCTTTCTGGCTCCTCTTCCTCACGCCCTTTCTGGCATTTTGCAAAAAATGTCAACTCTAACTTTGCTTCTTCCTCTTTCCCTCCTCTAGTATCTTCTGATGGCACAACTGCCATTTTACCTTCCTCTAAAGCTGAACTCTTTCGCTCAAACTTTTGCCTTCTAATTCAACCTTAGACGATTCCGGAGCTATTCCTCCTCCTTCAACCCCCTCCAACTCATTTATACCTAACATTGTAATTTCTTCTAAAGATGTCATTTCTGCTCTCTCTGAGCTTAACACTAAGAAGGCGTATGGTCCTGATGGTATCCCTCCTGTGGTTCTCAAAACTTGTGCTTCCGAGCTTGCACCCTGCCTTGGTAAACTATTTCGTCTTTGTCTTTCTACTTCAACCTTCCCTTCTTGCTGGAAACGTGCGCTCATTCAGCCTGTGCCGAAGAAGGGGGACCCCTCTCAACCCTCTAACTACCGTCCAATTTCTTTAACCTCCGTTCTTTCTAAAGTTTTCGAATCTATCCTTAACAGGAAGATTTGGAAACACCTTAATTCTTCTAATCTTATCTCTGATCGCCAGTATGGCTTTCGTAAAGAACGCTCTATTGGTGATCTTCTTTCCCTACTTTCTGACTCTTGGTCCTCCGCTCTTCGGGGTTTCGGTGAATCTTTCGCTGTGGCGCTAGACATATCGAAAGCTTTCGATAGAGTCTGGCACAAAGCTTTGATTTTCTAAACTTCCCTCTTTCGGAATCTATCCTTCTCTCTGTGACCTTCTCTCTCTAATTTCCTTTCCGGTCGTTCTATAGCTGCTGTTGTAGACGGCCACCGTTCTTCCTATAAATCTATAAATAGTGGTGTTCCTCAAGGATCTGTCCTATCCCCAACTCTTTTTCTAATTTCATCAATGACCTTCTCTCTATTACTTCGTCTCCTATACACTCCTATGCCGATGACTCCACCATTCATTACTCCTTTCAATTTGAAAGACGTCCCTCCCAACAGCAGTTGATAGATTCAAGAAGGATGGCCTTGGAGCAACTGACCTCTGATCTTTCTCGTATTTCAGATTGGTGCAGAGAAAACATGGTCATTTTCAATGCCTCAAAAACTCAATTCATCCATCTTTCTCGACAATTTTCCACACAACTATGATATCTTCTTCGAAAACACTCAACTCAAAGCTTCATCTGTTCTCAATATTCTCGGTGTTTCTCTTTTCTCGTGATCTTTCTTGGAAATATCACATTACTTCTCTCTCTAAACAAGCTTCTAAGAGGTTAGGTGTTCTGAGGCGCTTTTGTGGTGTTTTTCTTACACCACCCTGCAGTTGCTTGCTCTGTATATTAGTGTTGTTCCCCTTCATATGGGGTGGCTTCACACATATGGGGTGGTTTCACACATACAGCTCTTCTCGAAAAGGTGGAGTCTAGGGCTTTTCGTCTTATCCACTCTCCCGCTCTTACTAACTCTCCAATCTCTTTCTGCCCGTCAAATTGTTGTGTAACTCTCTCTATACTACTGCTATTACAACTGGCATTGCTCTTCTGAACTCTCACGTCGCATACCTCCTCCATTGAGAAGGACTCGTGAGACACGACTTTCTACACAGTCTCATCCTTTCTCTGTCCAACTCTCCGATCCCAGACTTAACCGCTATGCTCAATCTTACATATACTCTACTGGTAAAGTTTGGAACACAATCCCTTTATCTATTTTCCCAACTTCCTTTGACTTGCTCACTTTTAAACGCCATGTATCTTGTCTCGTCGGCCATTAGCGACCAGGTTCAGAATTCTCCCAACTCTGGTGGATAATGGTAGGCCTCCGGCCTTTGCACGCCAAAGGAGACATATATATATATATATATATATATATATATATATATATATATATATATATATATATATATATATATATATATATATATATATATATATATATATATATATATATCTAATTCCACCCTGCTCGATTCTGGCATCCCTCCTCCTACTCCTTCTCCTCTCAGGTGTCCCATGCCTCTACCTATAATTACTCATGATCGGGTGCATGGGATCCTGAAATCTATGAACGTCAGGAAGGCCAGTGGCCCGGATGGCATTCCCCCTCGTGTTCTGAGGGAGTGTGCTTCCGAGTTGGCCCCTGTCCTCGTTCAGCTCTACTCTCTATGCCTTAATACTAATACTTTTCCTCTATGCTGGAAGCGTGCGTTGGTTCAGCCGATCCCGAAAAAAGGTAGCCGTTCTGACCCTTCTAACTATCGACCTATAGCTCTCACTTGTGTTCTATCTAAAATTTTTGAAACTCTCCTCAACTCTCATTTCCTGGATCATTTGGAGTCTCATTCTCTTCTCTCTGATCACCAGTATGGCTTTCGTCGCTCGAGGTCAACTGGTGACATACTTTCCTATCTTACTGATCTATGGTCTTCTGCCCTTAGGGACTTCGGGGAGTCTTGTGTGGTGGCGCTTGACATATCCAAGGCTTTTCGACCGGGTATGGCATGCGTCGCTACTCTCTAAGCTCCCTTCCTTTGGGTTTCCTCCTTCTCTTTGCTTACTCTTGTCTAGTTTTCTCTCAGATCGTTCCATTTCGGCAGTTGTAGATGGAGCGACCTCTTCCTCCTTTTCTGTCAACTGTGGTGTTCCTCAGGGATCAGTTTTATCTCCAACCTTATTCCTACTTTTCATTAACGATCTTCTCCACTGTACTTCTAACTCTGTTCACTCTTATGCTGATGATTCAACTCTACATTCTTCTACTACTCATTTCAAATCTGCTCCCTCTTTTGCTTCTAGACTTGCTTCTCGTCTTCAACTTTCCGATTCTATTCTTGCCGATCTGGATGGAATTTCCCGGTGGGGACATAGCAACCTTGTGAAATTCAACTCTTTAAAAACTCAACTTCTTTACATCTCCCTCTCAAAAACACCTCCTAACTTTCCTATCCTCTTCGATGGCTCTCCCGTCTCACCTGTAAATAACATTAACATTCTTGGTCTAAACATAAACAACAAACTGTCTTGGAAACCACATATCACAATGGTTGCTAAAGCTGCCTCTAAGAAGCTGGGAGTTCTGTTCAGGTTGCGAGAGTTTTTCTCTTCTGAGCAGTTACTCCAGATATATAAGGGTCTTATTCGCCCTTGTATGGAGTACTGTTCTCACATTTGGGGGGCTCTGGCTCCTCCTCTCTTCTGGATAGGGTTGAGTCAAAAGCTATGAGATTAATAAACTGTCACCCTACTTTCAAACTCTCTTGACCCTCTGTCCCTGCGACGTGACGTTGGCGCGCTATCTCTTTTCTACAGGTACTACAATAGCAGGTGCTCGAGGGAATTGGC
This sequence comes from Armadillidium nasatum, assembly GCA_009176605.1. Classification (NCBI taxonomy): domain Eukaryota; kingdom Metazoa; phylum Arthropoda; class Malacostraca; order Isopoda; family Armadillidiidae; genus Armadillidium; species Armadillidium nasatum. The sequence continues at coordinate 3,428 of SEYY01000425.1, forward strand.
CTCTCGCATTCCTCCACCGTTGCGTCGTCCTCGTTGCACAAGGGGTGCCCTGCTTTCGCACCAATTTTGTGTGGACGTAGGGAATCCCAGGCTAGCCCGTTGTGGTACCTCCTTCTTTCCAGCCACCTCTATTCTGTGGAATTCTCTACCATCTTCTATTTTTCCAACTGTATTTAATCTTCCACTCTTCAAGTCTTCCGTCTGCGCCCACCTGAGGGCTGTGCGTTAGGTGTGTGTGTTTGTGTGAGTTTGTCCTTGTGTATGTGCCCCCTCCTTGAAAAGGGCTCTGCCCGTGAGTGGTGGCGTTTTGTAAAAATATATATATATATATATATATATATATATATATATATATATATATATATATATATATATATATATATATATATATATATATATATATATATATATATGTCTCCTCTGCATGGTACGTGGGCACAGGCAAAAGGGCTACCATAATCCACCAGAGTTTGGGAGTATTCGAAATCGGGTCTCTAATGGCCGATGTGATATATATATATATATATATATATATATATATATATATATATATATATATATATATATATATATATATATATATATATATATATATATATATATATATATATATATATATATATATATATATATATATATATATATATATATATATATATATATATATATATATATATATATATATATATATATATATATATATATATATATATATATATATATATATATATATATATATTATATAGTGGACTACTTTCACGCCGAATTGGCCAGTTTTAAAACCACTTTGAGCTACTTTCCACAAAATGTCTTGGCAACCCTGGTTAGTATCATTGAAGTGCTGAACTTGAAGAATGGACAAGGAATCCTATTTAAATATGTCTATAAGACATGACATTGTGGATTAAATATATTTTTCTATCGCCTCAAAATGAAAGATACTGATATTTGTTCTTCTTGAAATTGCAGTTCGGAAACTGTGACACGCTTCTTGTTAGATTGTTCCGCGTATAGTGTTCAAACTAAAGAGCTTACCTCAGAAACGATCTGGGAGCCCTGGGTGTGTCTACTTTCTTCATTTCAACTATCCTTTGTTGCCATAACATAAAATCTCATTTGAAAATTTCCAAAAATTATAATATGCTTGAAGAGGTACCTATACTCCACTTCCCAAATCAGCAGAATATAATTACACTTAGACTGACCAAGACTACAATTATACTCTATGTATGTTTTATTCAAAAAATGAAGATGCACTCCAAAGTTCAATGTTCTCTTGGTTATATATAAGAAAATAGAGACAGAAGCCTCAAAGGCCTATCAAGACTGTCCCAGTTATGCCATTCACTATAAATGACTTGTTATATATTTTTTTTAAGGTAAATTGATATAAAGAAAACTATTTTGAACACTAAAGTTATTAAAAAAAAAAAAAAAAAATTAAGAGTAATAAGTATGATCATTTAACATATTATAAGTTGGCTTTGCATTACCAGGTTGCTGGATCAGTATCGGAGTCATAATTTAAAAAATTTTATAGCTATTTTGGAGTTAAAAAAAAATATTGAATCTACGAATAGGAAATATGAAATAAAGTAAATTAGTCATGATTTAATTGTTTAAAATTTTTTTTTTTACATTATTAAAGCCCCAGCATTCACTAGGTTAGTCCACTTTGCTGACTGTTAGGCATACTTTTACCCTTTAAGTCCAAGTTAGGTTAAGTCAAACTAGTTTGTTAAATATATTGTAGCAAGCTAGTTATTAGATATCCTAACCTGAGCTTAATAGGTAAAAGTATGCCTAACAGCTAGTAAAGAGGCCTAACCTTATGAATATTGACTCTTTCAATACGTAATAATAATACAAATATTAAATAATTTAATATCATAATTTATTTTTTATAATATTTCATCTTCATAGTTTCAATATATTAAAAAGAAAAATTATTTTTTTAGCTCCTAATCATAGTAAAAATATTACTTAGTAATTTAGATAAATGCTATAAATTAGGACAATCAAGAATTCATATTGCCACAAAAATAGTAAAATAAATTTAAAATGGCTTCATAAATGACAAAGTGTTATTTTAATCATAAATATTTTTATATATATCTTTATTTATTTTCTTGATAAATTTTACAAGTAAAATATTTGTTAAAAAAATTGTTTAATTAAAGATGTGATAATTTATATATTTAAAATAGGATGAAATTATTACTCCCAATTAGAAAAAAAAAAAAAAAAAAAAAAAGAGTTGACATACTGTACATATAAAATTCATCTACAGTTCAGCTACTTGAAAAGTAATTACTATGACTGTAGGTTTGTGATGTAAGCATATTAGGGCATGACTTTTGTTAGAAAATAGCTTGAAAAAAGTCATTGAAGTTAGAATTTAAACTCATGTTAAAGGGCTTATTCCAGATTTGTCTATGAATCTCCCTATCTATCTGACCTATATATGTTAGTATATTTATATTGTGTCTGAATTAGCAGTAAAATTTCTTAAATTTTCTCTTTGATGCTGATCTGACAACCTGCTAGTGCGGTGCCAGATGCTAATCTGCAATTGAAGTCATATGATCTACTGCTAATTGATCGTATTTATTATTCACAATTAATTAATTTCTTTTATTTTTTATTATTTTTAGTTTATAAAATTGTTTTCCATAACTCAATTTACCAAAAAAAAAAAAAAAATTATTTCAGATCATTTCCTCTTTGTACTTACAATATATTACAAAAAAAAAAAAAATTGTTTAGTGTAATGACACTTTCTAGTTTTCATGCCATTTTTATTTTTTTTATGACCCCTGGTGTTCTTTCTGTGATCTATTAAAAATAACTTACTAACATCTGCATAGTCAATCAACGAATCATTTTGAAAACCTGAATCATATTACTTCTAAGAAACCTTTCTACTGAAAACAACCTCAGTTCTATTAATCTATTCTTGTAACTCTTACTTTTAAAACCAAAAATCATTTTTGTTTTTAAAAATATTTTTTTAAAATATATTATGCACAGTAGTTTAACATATCTATTTTAATTTAAAGAGCTTACTTTTATAATTAACATTGTGGTTATTATTCCTATCATTCTATTAGCTATATTCCTAGTTTCTAAACACTTCTGACACTTTCAAACTACTGCTGATAATCACACCCAAATCTTTTTCTATATCCATATACTCAAATTATTCCCAATACATTTTGTAATTGAAATTCTTCCTTAGAATAAGCCTACATGAAGAACCTTACAATTTTTATTGAAATTCATTTGCCATTTTTCAGTCAAACAAAGAAGTCTATTTAAATCACATTGAACTGTCATATATCCCTCAATATTTTTAACAGAACATGCTAGCTTTGTATCATCAGCAAACTTAAAAACTAATAATTTTATTCCCTTATCCAAATCATTAATATACCAGTAGATCTTAACACCTCCTTCTTGAATAGGGCTCTTCCCATAAGTGGTGGTGGTGTGTAAAAAAGAAAAAAAAAAAAAATTAAAAATAGAAAGAGACCCCAGTACAGATCCTTGAGAAACCTCTCTCTTTACCAGCTCCCATATTGATTTATTGCCATTTAGTACTACATACTGTCTCCTGTCCTTCAACCACTCCTGTATCCAGTTTTGAACAACCCCTCTTAAATTAACACTGAGATAATTTGTAAATCAGCCTGTTATGAGGTACCGTATCGAAAGCTTTGCTGAAATGAAGATATACTATATCATCTCGTTCCCCTTTTTTGATGCAATCAGTAATATACTCCATAAATTCCAAAAGATTTGTCTGATATGGATTTACCTTTCCTAAATCTATATTGAAAGTCTTGCAAAATCATATTGTCAACTAAATACTTTTCTCTTCAACTTTTCATTATTTTATCTAGAACTTTTACTACCAAGAAGGTTAAATTAACTGGCTTTTAGTTTCTAAGATCATCCTTGCTACCCTTTTTTATAAATTGACACCACAACAATTTTCCAATCCTCTGGTATCTCACAATAATTAAGAGACCTATTGAATATTTAATATAAACCATTTGTAGTATAATTACTATCTTCCTTTAGGATTCTTCTATGTATACCATCAGAATCTGTAGACTATTTATAATCAATATATTCAAGTAAATTTTTAATATCATCAAGTTCACTATTTAGAGATACAACATTTAGGGATGCAAAGTTGTATATAGAGGAAAACTCCACCTAACACGACTTTGATACCCAATATCTGCAGTTAGGGCAATTCAAATTAGTGTTACCCTTTCTTGCTTAACATGCAATGTTTCCCAATTAACGTGATTTGAAAAAGGGCAACTAGTCTGCAATTTATTAAAATACAACATACCACAAGCAATTTAAAAAATATTCAGATGTTGTAGGAAGAAATCACTGAATCTAATATGCAATCTGTTTGGAAGCATGTCCTACCTCACTGTGCAAATAACTTTTTAGGTTTTGAGAAACAAATTGATATAATTATTGATGAAATAACTTTGTTAGCAAAGGATCTTAGTAGCTTTGATGTACATGTATTACTTGATTCACATGCTCAAGAGTTAAGTGAAGATGATCTTCAATTGGATGAAGCAGAAGATAATGGAAATGAGCAAACAGACGAGCTATTTAAAGAACTGGCAACTAAAAAAAGCTTGATGAAGTCTTCTATCACATTGAAAGTGCAAAAGAAATCTTACTCAATACTGATCCTGACTTTGAAAGGAGCCTGATTGTTCGTTGGAATATCAAAATAGCAATAAGCACTTGCTGTAAATACTATGATTATAAGAAGAGTTCAAACATGATACAATCTACCATTTTAATTTTTTTTTCTTTTTCTTTTTTTTAAGTAGGTTTAAAGGAAGTGCATATGTTAATTTAAATAAATTTTTTTTTTTTAAATTTACTGAACCTATTGTAATATTTCCTATTCATCATTCAATTTGCTTAGTGCAGGCAATTATCAGGATTAATTAATCGCATTATGCAGGGTTTTCCTGTGCTCTGTTCTCTGATTTAATTGCTATCAAATTTTCATGTGTAAATACTGATGCAAAATAAGTGTTAAAAATATTGACCAATTCTTCATCTGAGCTAACTACTTTATCCTTTATCTTAATAGGAGGACCAATCTTTCTATTATTATTATTATTATTATTATTATTATTATTATTATTATTAAATTTATAAAAACTGAAGAATTTCATCAGATCTTTATTATTATTTCTTTCCAAGTTAATTTGATTGTCTTTTAGACCTCCTTATTACGTGATTTAATTATTTCCTTATTCTCCTATAAGTTTCTCCTAAATGTATTATACTCCTACTGTCTTTGAACCTCTTGAACCATTTATGATTATCCCTAATTTTATCCCTTATTTCCCTGCTTAACTAATTGTGCTTTCTATTATTTGCCCTAATTGCTCTTAACTGAAAAACATTCTAACTGAATTTTATTCAAGATTAATTTGAATGTTTTCCACATTTGAAAACAGTTTTAGTCCTCAAATTCCTTATCCCAGTCAATGACTCCAAGTATGTTTCTAAATCTATCAAATTCTGCATTTTTAAAGTAAAAAACTTTTACACTAAATATGGTTAACTATTATATTTAAATTAAACCTTATTATTTTATGATTACTGTTACCCAAATTTTGGTTGAGAGCAAGCAGACTTTTCTTCAAGGTATTTCAAGGTAAGGTACCCAGATTGGAAGAAATTATCATAGTTTTTAATGAGCCCTCACCAACCTGAATTAAGAACTATTTATAGACAAAATTTATAAAGTGAAAGTTGAAGAATAATTTATGGACAAAATTTATAAATTATCCAATCCATTAGTTGATAAAGAGATTAAATGTTGATCAGAGTACAGACAATGTAAATGAATCTATCTTAACTGGAAGAAGAAATACCTCTAAGTCAATTTTATCCACAACTTCTATAAAATCTGGGATGTGGTGGACACAGGAATGTAAAGGCGCCTTGAAAATAGAATATAACCTTTTCAGAGTATTTTCTATAAATCCTACTTAAGAGAGTAAAATTGCTTTTAGAAATGCAACTAAGCAAAAGCAGGATAGGCTATGTTATGGAACAAGCTAAAAGAACATTATTATGAAAGATAAGTTCAACCTGTGACTCATAGCATGAAATTTAAGCAAATTTGGGAAAAGGTAAAAGTATTTTTCAAGTCTTTACTGATTTCCCTAATCATTATGAAGACATCAGAAAAATAAATAAATAAATATATTTCCAATGTGAAAGATGGAAGTAGTAGCTTATTTTGCCAAGAACTATATTTCTTTTTTCTTTGGCATTTTTGGTGTTCATTGTAATAGTGATAGTATAAGATGAGTGAAGGAAGTATTCACTGGTCAGAAAAAGGTTGAAGAGACTTGAAAAGCCAAAAAGTTGATGAGTACAAAAATTTATATAAAATATCTTAGACATTAATTTTTTTTTTTTTTTTTTTTATGATTAAAGCAGTGAAAGAAGAAACAAAGTGAAAAATGAATGCATATTATGTTTTCAAAACTTCAAAAAAAAAATTATATCTTTTTTTGTGCAATTTTTTTTCAAAGCAATATCAAATGAAAAAAGTAAAGCTTAAAATGAATGCTACAGCCTCCTACAGAACTTTAAATTAACTGAATTGCACTCAGTTAATATATATACTTTCATATTTTAAGTGATACAATAATTCCTGCTGTCACATTAAAAAAAAAAAAAAAAAAAAAAAAAAAAAAAATTTGCCTATATTTCTCAAAAAAATTTATAAAAAAAAAAAAAAATAACTTTAAATATATATATATATATATATATATATATATATATATATATATATATATATATATATATATATATATATATATATATATATATATATATATATATATATATATATATATATATATATATATATATTCAGATTTGTCAATACCAACAATATGCCTAGATTAATTTGCAAACTCACAATTTGCTGTTTATGTTTGCCCTTGAAAACTGGATGCAAGATTATTGGAGTTATAAGTGCTGTAAGTTCATCTTTCTTAAATTTATATGTTTTTCCATTATATAAATATTTCAAAAAACAAAGGGGCATTCCATGTAAGATCTTGCAAGTGAAAAATCCTGATGATCTCGGAATTGCTGCAAATTTGGTGTGCCAATTAGGGTTAGTCTCAATAATAAAAAATCTACCTAATTTTAGCTTATTAGGTCAATAGTGTCAAAATTTATGATGAAATCGTGCAGAATTTATTCTCTGCAACACTAAAAACTCATTTCTCTACATAAAATGCAATAATTTTTCTGGTTTTTCACGCTCTTTCTGGCATTATGCAAAAAATGTCAACTCTAACTTTGCTTCTCCTCTTTTTCTCCTTTAGTATCTTCAGATGGTGCAACTGCCATTTTGTCTTCCTCTAAAGCTGAACTCTTTGCTCAAACTTTTGCCTTTAATTCAACCTTAGACAATTTCCGAATCTGTTCCTACTCCTTCAACCCCCTCCAACTCATTTATGCCTAAAATTGTAATTTCTTCAAAAGACTTCATTTCTACTCTCTCTGAGCTTAACACTAAGATGGCATACAGTCCTGATGGTATTCCTTGTGCTTCCAATCTTGCACCCTAGCTTGGTAAACTATTTCGTTTTTTTCTTTCTACTTCAACCTTCCCTTGCTGGAAATGTGCGCTCATTCAACCTGTGATAAAGGGGACCCCTCTCAACCCACTAACTATCGTTCCTGTTTCTTTAACCTCTGTTCTTTCTAAAAGTTTTTGAATCTATCCTTAACAAGAAGATTTGGAAATGTCTCAATTCTTTGAATCTTATCTCTGATCACCAGTATGGCTTTCGTAAAACTCTCTACTGGTGATATTCTTTCCCTTCTCTCTGACTTTTGGTCTTCCCCTCTTCAGCATTTCGGTGAATCTTTTGCTGTTGCTCTGGACACACCGAAAGCTTTCGATACAGTCTGGAAGAAAGCCTTGATTTCCAAACTTCCATCTTTCAGTATCTATTCTTCTCTGATTTCTTTTCTGGTCGTTCTATAGCAGCTGTTATAGTTGGCCAACATTCATCCTTTAAATCTATTAATAGTGGTGTTCCTCAAGGATCTGTCCTATCCTCACACTTTTTTCTGCTTTTCATTAATGACCTTCTCTCTGTTACTTCATCTATCCACTCCTATGCCAATGACTCCACCCTGCATTACTCCTTTCAATTTGAAATGCGCCCTTCTCAATAGCAGTTAATAGAAACAAGGAGGGTAGCCTTGGAGCAACTAACCTCTGATCTGTCTCTCATTTCAAATTGGGTCAGAGAAAACATGGTCATTTTTGATGCCTCAAAAACTCAATTTCTCCTTCTTTCTACTCGACAATCTTCCAAACAACTATGATATTCTTCTTCGGAAGCACACAACTCAAACCTTCATCTCCATAATATTCTCAGTGTTTCTTTTTCTCATGGTCTTTCTTGGAAAGATCACATTACTTCTCTCTCTAAACAAGCTTCTAAGAGGTTAGGTGTTCTGAGGCACCTTCAGAATATTTTCACTCCACCCCAGTTTGCTTTCTCTTTATAGGGGTGTTGTTCGCCCCTGTATGGAGTATGCATTACTCATATGGGGTGGTTCCACTCATGTAGCTCTCTTTGAAAAAGAGTCTAGAGCTTTTTGTTTTTATCAACTCTTCTGGTCTCACTAATTCTCTCCAGTCTCTTTCTGCCCATCGAACTGTTTCGTCACTCTATATTATCGTTATTACAATGGGCACTGCTCTTCTAAACTCTCCTATTGAGAAGGGCTTGTGCAACATACCTTTCTACACACACATCCTTTCTCTGTCCAACTCTCCAACCCCAGACTTAACTGCCATGTTCAATCTTACATGTACTCTACTGGTAAAGTCTGGAACACACCATTCATCTATTTTCCCCAACTTGAATGACTTAACACACCTTTAAATGCTGTGTATCGAGACATGTCAGCCTTTTAAATTGACCTGATTTCTGTCTTGTCCTCAAATTCTGGTGGTAATTTAGTAGGCCACTGGCCTTTGCCCACCAGATATATATATATATATATATATATATATATATATATATATATATATATATATATATATATATATATATATATATATATATATATATATATATATATATATATATATATATATATAATATATATAATATATATATATATAAGGAGAGACGTTGATAAAAATGTTAAAATCTTCAAACTCATTTGCAGAGAAACTATGCATGTCTTGGAAAAACTGATTACAAATTCGGAATCAGCACTGCGCTAAGTGTTTTTAATACAGTGGGTATTCTAAAAACAAAAAATTGTCGACCTTTGTAATATGAGATTTTTCAGAGAATTACTCATTTGTTGGTTCAAGATTCCAGTCAAGGTTTCACTAAAAGAAAGAAATGTTCCCATTTGTTAAAAAAAAATTCATCACTTCGAATGGATCGGAAGTCCAACATAAAAATAGATACAAGTTTATTAACCTAAAGCACCATGAAGTAGACTTTTATGATATAAAAGCAGAGTGGAATTTTTTTGCAACTATTCATTGAAAAAAGGCAAATTTACTATTGATGAGATGGTAAAATGGGCTGCATCTAAAGTAAGCTCAGAAAGAACATCTGCTCAATGTATTCTGACAGCTTTCTGATTTCAGGCAAGTTTCCTTCTATTAAATTTTTCTGTTCTTCTAAAGATTTTTGTGAGAGAGAAGCTTTTTTGAAACACTGCTTTAACATTGCTTTAGCAAATCTTTAATAGTGAAAGGAACTCAAGTTTCTGAAAATCAAACGAAAATGTAGAAATTGTATATATTTTGGTATTTCATATATCTGATTCAGACATTTTCAAGAAGTTTCAAATTGCCACAGTTGGAGAGAAGGAAGTTTTCAATAGAAATTTATTGGATGAAAGTAAAAAACCACCTGATTTTGAAAACACCAGTGGAAAGTATGTAGCATGTTTCTATTAAAATGAAATATGACTAGGATTTGCGGAATCAGAAAATAAAGATGCAAGAAATTAAATTTTTGCAAAAGACAAATTCAAATATTTATTTCTCCAATATAGTAGATACATGTTGGGTACAATTTGAATATGTAATTTATGTTTTTTCCCAACCTGAAATTAAACCAACAAAATATACAGAATATCATTTCAAAGAAGAGAAATTCAAAAAGACAGTGAGCTTCTAAATAATTACATGAAATAAACTTGGTGTTTCCTTAATATATACTTGCATTTGATTTCCTAGTATTTCCTTAATATATTAATATTTGCTTTCCTAATTAACACAAAATGAGCAACAACTCAGTTTACCAATCTCTGTTTGGATTTTATTATTATTTTTATTTTTTTAAACCCTTAAGAGGGGGGGAGAGGGTGCAAGCCCTCCAAAATGTTTAAATCTCTTTAACGTTTTATTTTAGCACTTTCAGCTTTCTCTTTAAAATGAAACAAACTGCATGTTCTTATTTTGAGAAGATATGGACTGAAGAGTATATAGGGGAATCACTCCAAAATGCAAAGTACCCAAAACTTTTGTTTTGACCCAGTTGACCTAATGAGCTAAAATTTGTCATTTTTCCTCATTGAACCAAACCTAATAATTGACATGAAATTTGAAGCAATTCTGAGATGGTCAGGTTTGAAATTGCTATTTTAGTGTATGTTTTCACATGGAATGCAACCCATATATATATAAAAAAATCTTTTATGTAATGTTTTTATTTTTTATTTTTTTTATTTTTGTTTTCTTTTTTCTTTTTTAAATATTTTGAGTACCATACCTTAACACTGTGTAGATAATAATGATAATAAGATTCCTGATACAATATATTTTTTTCATGTGCTCTGTTATATATCATCATTATTGGATAGTGCTTACATTAAATCTCATTATTTCAACTTACCCTGAGCCATGTCTTTCCTATTACTGTCCAGATTTTTGTTGGTACTGTTTATATTATAAATATTTATTTATATTATAAATTTATAAATTTATTTATATTATAAATAAATATTATTATTAATTCAAACTTTACAAAAAATTGAAACATTTTACTATGCTCTTTCTTATCTCTGATTTTTATTTTATTTTTTTCTCTTATTTTTTGACAATTCTCTTCTTGATTATTTCTTCTCCTTCACTTTTTCAGTATTCGGATAACAATCTTCGTTTTCCATTGATATAGTTCATTCCCATGCACAGGATTGAAAAAATATGAACACCTGATATATTACACAAATTTTTTAATAGGATGTTGGACCACCATTTGTGGTTAGGACCAAGATTGGCACAAAAAATAAATAAATAAATAAATTAAAAGAAAAAAACACTAGGCCTAGTTTTTTTCATTTTTTTTTATTTTTCTTCACCTGAAACCACAAAAAAACTTAGGAATTTTTATTTTCATTTACATCTTTAATTATAATTGCATATAATTTTTTATTTTATATTTGTTATACTATAATTTAAGTTTGACAAATTAAGAGCTATTCGTTGTTACAAAAATACTCATGGATCCTCAAGAAAATTAGGGTATGAATGGACTGGTTTCAAATGTTGAAAGAACTAGCAAATGCAAGTTTTTCTATAATTAAATCAAGAAAAAGATTAATACATTCACAGGAAGAGTTGGAAGAAAAGTGGATTTCTATTTTTATCCTGATTATTTAGAAGGTTTTACTGTAATCAGGATAAAAGATGTTCCCAAAAATCATATTTCATGATCAAATCCTGAACTTAAACAAGGAGAAACCAGCAAAGTAGTGATGTCATGAAAAATCAAGCATTAAAAGCCAGCAATTCACCACCAGGTTTTTGTAAGTTTTTGCTGTAACTGATCTTTCTACAGAGTTCTGCCTCTATTGTAAGGGTGTTTTCTACATTTTGTCTTGTTTGGAGTAAGTTAAGGAATTAACTAAGAATTGAAAAGAACAGTAATACATGTGAAAATTAATAGGCAGTTAAACAGAGCACCTTGCAACGTAAGAAGTGATGAAGATTGGCCAGTTATTATATAGGGATGGAGTGAAGTATCGGTATCAGCAAAAAATGACCGATACCAATGCCAGATTTTTTAAAGTAACAATCCCATTGGCCTACAATTTTTTGAATGTTCAATTTCTTTGACTATAGAGTTTTGAATACCACGAAACATTGTTTTCTTGTTTTACAAATTTTCAATTAATTAATTACTAATTAACCATTAATTACATCTCTGTAACTACAGATCCGATTTTGGTCAAATTAGGACAGTTAACTCTTTGTATAGCATAGATCAACACTCATCTCAAACCTTCATCTCCTTAATATTCTCAGTGTTTCTTTTTCTTGTGATCTTTCTTGGAAAGATCACATTACTTCTCTTTCTAAACAATTTCAGAATTTCTTCACTCCACCCCAGTTGTTTGCTCTTTATAGGGATGTTGTTTGCCCCTGTATGGAGTATGCATCACACACCTGGGGTGTTATTCCATGCCACTCATACAGCTCTCCTTGAAAAGATAGAGTCTAAAGCTTTTCGTCTTATCAACACTTCTGGTCTCACCAATTCTCTCCAGTCTCTTTCTGCCCATTGAATTGTTACATCACTCTCTCAATAATCCAACTATTACAATGGACACTGCTCTTCTGAACTCTCCCATTGCATACCTCCTCTATTGAGAATTGCTCTTGCGACTCCTTTCTGTCCAACTCTCTAACCCCAGACTTAACTGCTATGCTCAATCTTACATGTAGTCTACTGGTAAAGTCTGGAATACTCCCTTCATCTGGTTTCCCAACTTCCTATGACTTACACACCTTTAAACTCTGTGTATTATGTATGTTGGCCTTTAGCTGACTAGATTTCCGATTTTCAACCTAACTCTGTTGGAAATTAGTAGGCCTGTGGCCTTTGCCTACCAGAGGATATATATATATATATATATATATATATATATATATATATATATATATATATATATATATATATATATATATATATATATATATATATATATATATATATATATATATATATATATATATATATATATATATATATATATATATATATATATATATATATATATGCGCTTATTATTACAAGAATGAAAGATTATATTCAGAAGGTGAAAAAGAAAGCAGTAGTAAAGAAATCAGTCACTGAGTGGCTGAATTGATAAAGGTTTTGCAAGAGGAAAATTTGAGATTAACTCTTTCCACATTAAAGTGATGAGAAGACATTGTTGTCTTTATCCTACAATGATACATTGATCAAAATTCAACAGAATTGGAAATCGTTAGCAGTATATTCATCATTTTTCTGCTGCATTTTGAAATAAAAACAGAGTTGGGTAATCATTGTCCAAAACTCCCTGCTTCGACCATACAAATAGTTAACAGGCAAGTGGCAGTATCCATTTTAAGAGACACGAAACAATCTTTAAGAGTTTTTTGAAGTTCTTACTTCTGATTCATGACTTCTTTAGCTTTATGTTTTGTGATATTTCTCTTTTGTGGAAACGCCCCAAAGTTCATTTAGGCCTTGAGAGGCTGGTTCTGAAAATAAAGTTTTAGCTACATTATTTTTATAATTAGTTTCATAAGATGTTCCTGAAACGTTTTTTTTAAAGTTGTTACAGTAAATTTTTCAGAAATTTCGTTTGTTCTTCAGTTGGTCTTTAATATTTTAAGACATAAGAATTGAAATGTCTTTTTCAAATATGATGATCTGGTTGATATATATTTAGGGAATGAATCTCATAGTTTTTCATCATAACTTATTTTCTATTATACATTGGCACATTTTTTTGCTACTGTAATTTTAAAATATAAGTACTAAATTTAGTCTTTACCATTATGGGATAGTCTTTTTATGTGAAAAATGAAAAAAAATGTTTTTTTATCGATATTAGTCTATCTAAAGTAGAAATTATTTAAATTTATTAGTTAAAATTTGTAATTTTAACTCCAGCATTACTAAATTTCTTCTGACTCCTATAACACCAAACTTGCAACTCTTTCAGCAAAAATTGCTTCAAACTTTTACTCTACAACACTGCAACTACTAAAAATAAATAAATAAATAACATGTTCACAATTAGTTTGGGTTATGCTTCACTAGTTGTAGTAATTTTTTTTGTTTTTAGAGTATTCCTACCGGAGCAGCTATTATTTAGATTGATGGTAATTTTACCAAGTATAAGTATATTGCTATTTTTATATTTCAGTTTTTTTGTCTTCTTAAGTTTGCATTGCATTGCCGTATCCTGATTAAATTGCATACAATGAATAGATCATGTGCTGAAGCTCACGTATGGACTCTATTTGAAACTAATAACTGTCCTCATGAACACTTTAGTAAGTTTAATACTTTTAGTTTCTTTTTAGTGAGTTTTAATGTTTTTAGTTTTTTTTTTTTTTTCATAATATGAAAAGTATCACCCTTTTTCTAGTTGCCTAGACCATATTAATTATAAAGGTTTGTTGTTGTCTTGATGTAATTTTCATGATACAGCCATCAGACATTTGTGAAAATTTACATTTAAAGAATAAATTTTTATCATTAAATATACTTTTTATGCAGAGATATTTGAGATTATTTTGTATTAAATATGGGAAGGATTTTAAAAATGCAATTTATTAATTTTCATAATTGGAGAGCAATTTTTTTTTTTTTTTTTAATTATTGTAGTTTTGATATTTTTTTAAAATTGTATTTTCAGTCATGTATGTTCTAAACCTTCTAGATATTTTAATAGTTGTGTACGGTTTCATTGGATCAGTTCTACTCCTATATGGAATAAAAACAGTAAGTTTTTGCATATGTATTCTTTTTGATTCCATCTTACAAGATGTGACTTTTTAAAGGTGCTGTTGGAACTATTGTTCTCGAAGATTTTTGTTTTATGTAAAACTTTATATTATCTAATACTCTAGCTGTTGAAAAAACTTTTTTCAGTTTGTGTGGAAATTCTAGCTATAACAGCTGTCATCAAAATATTAGAAACATTTGTCTGTATGGATAATTTTATTAAACATGCAAGCTGTCGGAAAGAATGGTAGACAGACTCCTCCCAGTTTAAAAAAAAAAAATAAATAAATAAAAAACAAACAAACGTGTTTCTTCTAATATCGTTCCAAGAAACATTGCTCAACCATATCATTGTGGAATGTGCTAACTTAACAGAAATTTAGCAACTATTCATTTTGAAGATCGTTTGTCAACCTTTTTATCATCTTAAAAAATTTTGATTTAACTTTATTTTTACTTTTGTACGGGATCTGTACCTTATTGTATAAGATCTAGCACAATATATTTTAAATTTATGTTGCTCTGAACCCTTTTTATTTTTTTTTTGTTTTTTGTTTTTTTAAATATCTGACAGACTTTGGCTCCACCCCAAAAATTATTTTGCTGTCTCTGGCTTTCTGTACTCTAAAAATTATTTTTGCTTCAACTCTACCTCAATATTTGTTTAC
Organism: Armadillidium nasatum; assembly: GCA_009176605.1. Taxonomy (NCBI): domain Eukaryota; kingdom Metazoa; phylum Arthropoda; class Malacostraca; order Isopoda; family Armadillidiidae; genus Armadillidium; species Armadillidium nasatum. The sequence goes on from SEYY01000425.1 coordinate 18,954, forward strand.
GCTTTTGGTCCACCCAAAACCTTGTGGTTCGAGGCTCATGCTTTGTAGCTCTGATATATATATATATATATATATATATATATATATATATATATATATATATATATATATATATATATATATATATATATATATATATATATATATATATATATATATATATATATATATATATATATATATATATATATATATATATATATATATATATATATATATATATATATATATACACCAGGCTTGGGCCTAAATACAGGTCACTGTACTTAAATACAAGTACAGGAAAAAATGGATTGTACTTTAGTACAAATATATGTACATGACAGCAAGTACAAGTGCATTTAAAATTTTTTTTTTTTTACAAAATTTTTTTTTTTTTATTAAATTATATATATACTATTGATATCAATTTCTAAATTCTGAATTATTGTAAGCAATATAGTAAAATATACAGGAATTTAATTAAGGTAAATAGTGAATAAAAAATATTTGAAAATAATAAAAAATTTATTCTGTAAGCCTTAAGCCTTTTTAATTCTTTATTCTCAAGTGTAAAAATTAAAAGCATAATTCTAGTTATTGCTGCATTGCACAAACATTGAGAGTTTCAAAAAATTCTGACAATCAATCAACATCTGTCAAGGCGGAAGACTTTTTCCTTTTCACAGGAGCAGAAGATGCTGGATTATTCTAATATTTCTGTGACAGCTTTGTTAGTATTGGAAACATCTTCACGATTTTTCAAATATATCTGTACCACCCTTTCAGAAATACAAGAGTGACTGAAATATATATGTATTTGAACATTAATGTGCTCCTTCATTTGGAATACATCTGTCGAGTTTTGAGCTGTGAAAGTTATAAAGCTGAACAATTTTCTCTTTGGTGGAGGGTTTCTTGAACTTCTTCCCGGTAAATCCTCAGATAACTCAATAACGATATTAGAAGCTTTTTAGTTCTGAAAATGAACTGTATTGTTGCTAATACAGAAGCCATTCTGTTACCTTATTCCTTTTCGGGATACCAGTCAAGCTTACACCTAGGATCTATTACACTTGTGAATTGATTTTTTCATATATTCATCCAACTGAAGACGCTTTTGTGTGGATTTTTTTTTTAGTCCGAGCAACAATGCATAATTATATTTTGAATTCATCTGCTCAAGATGATACTAAATTTCTTGAACATAAGAGATATTTAAGCCTGATGAAGCAGAATACTGCCTTTGAGAACTGTCGGTTTCATCCTCAAACGATTTAAATATTTCTTGACTCTCTTTCAGAATATTTCAGTTATTTGTTCCAACTATTCTTTCATCTGTGGCTAGTACTACTCCTGTAAATGCAAATTTTTTTTCAAATTTTTTTTTCACTTAATTTCATCCTAAATGATTCTTTCATCCCTCCTCCTACTCATCCTCTCAAGTGTTCTATGTCTCTACCTGTGAATACAAATGATCGGGTGATATCCTTAGATCTAAGGCTAGTATCCTAGTTGACATTACTTTTCATGCTCTGAAGGAGAATAAGTCTGAACTATCGCTTGTCCTCATTTGATCAGTATCATGTATCAGTACTAATAGTTTTCCTCAGATTTGGAAGCACGTATTTATTTGTTGAGCCGATCCCAAAGACGGTGAGCCACTCTGATCTATCCAACTATCGTCCTATAGATTTCATTTGTGTTGTATAAAATCTTTGAAACTCTACTCAACTCTCATTTCCATTATAATATAGTCTCTCTGCCTTCTTTCTGATCATTGGTATGGCTTTCAACGATTGAGGTAAACTGAGGATATACTTTCCTATCTTTTGATCTATGGTCTTGGGGATTATGGAGAGTTTTGAGTTGTAATGCTTGAAGATATCCTAAGCTTTAAACAGTATGATATAAGTCACTATTCCCTAAACTCCCTTCCTTTCGGTTTCCTATTTCTCTTTGCTTACTCATATCTAGTTTTCTCAGTTCATTCCATATCAGCACTTGTTAATGGAAAATTACCTCTTCTTCTTTCCTATTATTTTTGTTCTTCATGGTTCTTTTCATCAATGATCTTCTTAGTTGCACTTTCAATTCTGTTTATTCTTTTGCTTATGACTCTCCATTCTTCCACTCGTTTCAAACCTGCACATTCTTTTGTATCTAGAGTTGCTCCATAACTCACGATTGACTTTCTTATTCTATTCTTGCTAATCTGAATTTGATTTCCCTGTGGGTCGCTTCAACCTTGTGAAATTCTAACTCTTTAAAAACTCAGACATCTTCACATCTCCCTTTCAACAACACTTTTCAACTCTCTTATCTCCTTCAATGTCTCTCCCATTTCACTTGTGAACAACATAAACATCAGTGATCTGAACATAAATCATAAATTGTTTTGGAAATCTCATTTCTGAATGGTTACTAAGTGGCTTAAAGTATATTGGAAATTCTGTTGAGGTTGTGGGAATTCTTTTCTTTCGAACAGTTATTCCAATTATATATGGGTCTTATCCGCCGTTTTATGGAGCACTGTTTCACATTTGGGAGAGCTCCCGTTCCACCCCTTTTGGATAGGGTCCAGTCTTCAGCTAAAAGACCAATAAACTGTCCCCTACTTTCAAACTCTCTTGACCGTCTTTGACAACACTGGCGCACTATCTCTTTTCTATAGGTACTACAGCAGCAAGTGCTCGAGGTAGTAAACTTCTCGCATTTCATCACCATTGCGTTGTCCTCGTAGCACAAAGGAAGTCTTGCTTTCTCATGAATGTGCATATTGGAAACTCCATGCTTGCTCTTTGTGGTGCCTGCCTCCTCCTTTCAGTTCATCTCTATCTGTTGAACTCACTCCTTTATCCGTTTTTTCTTTTGCATTTAATCTTCCTATCTTTAAGGCCTCCAAAATCACTCACCAGAGAAGTTTGCGTTAAGTCTGGGCTTGGGTGAGCTGCTTCTTTTTTGCTAGTGAGTGTTGGCAAAGTGTTTAAAAAAAAAAAAAAAAAAAAAGTTTGATACCTAAACTGTTTAACTATTTTTCAAAAATTTATAAAGCAAAATTTAATAATAATAATAATAATAATAATAAAATAATAATAATAATAATAATAATAATAATAATAATAATAATAAAGTGTGATTTATTCAAATTCAAGAACTTTTTGATCATTTTAGATATGAGGATCAGATACATATTTTGTTTTCTTTTCAGAATAAATAATAATTATTAGGAATTTTTACTTTTAAAATTTAACTTGTACTTAAAAGTACTTGATTTTTTCCAAGTACATTAGGCTCAAGTACAAGTACTTGTACCCAAGCCTGATATATATATATATATATATATATATATATATATATATATATATATATATATATATATATATATATATATATATATATATATATATATATATATATATATATATATATATATATATATATATATATATATATATATATATATATATATATTATATATATATATATATATATATATATATATATATATATATATATATATATATATATATATATATATATATATATATATATATATATTCTTTCT
>SEYY01000425.1:27500-37500 GCA_009176605.1 Armadillidium nasatum
CTACTTTCGAGCACTAGGGCGACCCTATACAAATTACTCAATAATAAAATTATATATATATATATATATATATATATATATATATATATATATATATATATATATATATATATATATATATATATATATATATATATATATATATATATATATATATATATATATATATATATTCAAATACTGGATACCCAATAGCTGTTCTTTACTACCTGGATAAAATTACTGGATATTCCTTAAATTCACATTAATTTATGAATGGTATATATATATATATATATATATATATATATATATATATATATATATATATATATATATATATATATATATATATATATATATATATATATATATATATATATATATATATATATATATATATAATATATATAATAACAGTAGTTTAAGATAATCGACAAATTATTTGCACACAAAATGTCATTCAATACTATTTTAAGTTATGTTTTTGTCCGTAATTGTTCGTATACTTTTGCTGTCAATTTCTGAAGACTGCCATTGCTCGACAGGCCATCTCAGGTGGAACAGCGGCTATTTCTTGCTGAATAATAGCCTTAAGAGCATCAAAGCTTTTTTTTTGGGGGGGTGGAGGTCGATGAGTATACATTCGTGATTTAAGTAAACCCACAGAAAAAAAATAACAAGGAATTTGGCCAGGAGACCCCAATATCGCCACACAATTAGATCATCATATCTAGAAATATTTCCCATAGTAATTGCAATTATCTTTAAGCTGTGTGCTGTAGCTCCATCTTCCTGAAACCACACACTGCATTTTTCAAACTCAAGATGTTCGAGTTATGTTTTTAAAAAGTTTTCGATCATATTTAATGGACAGAGAGAGCTGTAGAAGAAAGAAAATTCTCTACTAAGAAAGAACGATCCACGATGCGAACATTGGAAATTGCTCACTATACAGTCACTCGCTCGGAGTACAAGAGTCTTTCATGTAGCATGCTAAATAGCTTTCAGACTGGTAGCGAAACTTGCTTGCTTACACAGCCACTCGAGTGTAAATGACCTTCATCATTGCACAAGAGAAAAGTCAATTCTTGAACATATTGCAGAATGTTCTCGCGTAACACCTGCACTATGCGTTCTTGCACAACTATCATTTTAAATGGATGGGAGTGGAGGTCTTTGAGTAAGATTCTCCTTGTAGTTTTCGAGAAATCACTACAGCTAATACATGATTCCGTGCAGAACGTCTCTCACACTTACACAGCAATATTATATATATATATATATATATATATATATATATATATATATATATATATATATATATATATATATATATATATATATATATATATATATATATATATATATATATATATATATATATATATATATATATATATATATATATATATATATATATATATATATATATATATATATATATATATATATATATATATATATATATATATATATATATATATATATATGTTTGTGGTTATGTTAATAATTAAATGTTTTTGGACGTATATTTTCTTTATTCAGCACGAATAGCCAAAGGTATTTCATTGTTGTTACATAGAATAGAGTTGAAAAAAAAAAACAAAGTAAATTGGAATACAGTATACAAAGATATTGCATACTTTAATATTTGAATTTTTTTTCGTATAATTAAGAATTTTATTATTACTGGAAATTTGGATACTGAAAAAAACAAGGCTTAATTGGCTGGATATCTGGATAGTAACCCTATATCTGGCGCATCCCTAATATATATATATATATATATATATATATATATATATATATATATATATATATATATATATATATATATATATATATATATATATATATATATATATATATATATATATATATATATATATATATATATATATTATCGTTAGAGACGGCCAAAATTGTTTTTAGCCTGGCTTATCTTCTGTGGATTGGTCATTTGTATCAAATTTACAGGAACAATTCTTCGTTGGCAGAGTGTTTCATTAAATGTTTTTGTTATATTATTGTGGTGCTACAATTTCATAGTCGTTCAAAATTATCAATGGCAGGTGAGTTGGATTTGTACTGTACAGTAGATTTAAAGACGTAGATATTCAGGAGTGAACAATTTTTTGTTTGATATCGTGTAAAGTATTTTCCTAAAAAAAAAAAAAATAAAAAAAAAATTATCAGACAATTTTTTCTTCAAGTTCTTAAAACACTCGTCACTATTGTATTTAATTTGATTTTTGTTTGTGTTTAGCTTGTTTATGAATGTGTGTAAACTGATCGATTTTTTTTATACAGTTGCTTGATGAACTAAATTTCCCAGTTGACGAATGTCCGGTCATAGTAGAGGCATCGCCTCAAGAATCACATGTACAAGTCTCTGTTCCAGCTCAACAATCTGAAGCCTCCACTGACAACATTAAAGATGATCCTCCTCCACCATATCCTGGGCTTCCTGAAGTTCCATCAACACAAAGCATAGAATCACAGCCGCCTCCTTATTCTGCCGTTATAAGTTCAAACTCTGAAGGACCACATGTCCAAATTGAAGATTCATGTTCCTCGCCTCGTCAAGAAGCGGATTTTAATCCTCCAATGAGAAATGCGTCATGAGAGAATTTATCAAATAGCATGGTATTCCAAACAATTTGCTTATCTGGTGAAAATAATGTTGGGACAAAGTTGGATTAATTGTTGTTGAGAAATATTTCTTCTCTTCAGTGGCATATTTTATAAAAGACGTTTCTGCTACTTCCATCACAGGTTTAGCAGAAAGAAAGTTTGAATGCATTTTCACAGGTTAAAGAGACTGTCAATTTAAGTAAAAATAAATTAATAAAACGTGTTCCTTTCTCAGCCACCTTTTAAAATTTCTTCGAAACTTAATATATTGTTTCACATTCCTACAATGTACTATCCATAAAACATTCTTCCTTATTCTATCATAAGATTTCTGAAATATATTTTTAAAAAAATGTGTACTTTCCATTCTATTCTTGAACCTCTAGCTCGATTTAAAGTCGAGTAGCTCTTCAAGGTTAGTCGTAAATTCTACAGTTTATTGAGCATTCACTACGCAAGATCTGTATTTTTAGAAAATACTCTGAAAATATTAAAACTTTGTTCATGGAAAATTAGCATATAAACAAGTAGTAGCCGACATATATATAAAAAAATACACAATCTAATATAATTTATTGAGCATTCACTACGCAAGATCGATTGCAAAGCACATCAAACCCATCTCATTAATTAAGCTGAAACAAGACATTTATCTTTCTTGTCCTGAAATGGTATTTTTTGCTCCCAAACATTCCCTAATTTCGATAACCAGTCTATCTCTGTTCCACCAAAAGTCCTTACTTTCTCAATCAGCCACACGTAATTATTTCTACATAATTTACCTTTATTTTTAAACTATTATCATATATTAACAGGATGAAAATCAATGAAACATATGTGGCAACGAAGATTTTTAAAAGATTTTAGCAACAACCATTGTTGATATTATTGGAACCAGTTAAATTACAAGCAAATTAAAGAAACTAATTTGATATTTACCTCATATAAAGCTAATTTACAATCAAAAACTAAATAATGGCACGTAATCAGTATTGTACAAAAATAGTTAATTTAAAGAAGGTTGATAAAACATTAACATAAGACCCTAACTACCCGATATTTGTTTACACCAAGTGACAATTACAGATTAACTCGGCAAAAATTAAATAAATTTACATCTCGCTACAGTGAGCCTAAGATTATCGAATTCAGATTCGTGGGGCACTCCGCTTGAAGAATCACCATCTTTACTGTAGCACTTACTTTATAGCCCCTCTTATATGTGCTACCGAACATATATAACTTCCACTCAGACCTTGGGAATATTAAATAAGTTTTAATTATTCATATTACGACTAAGAGTGTAGCATCTCAACTAACAGCATAAATATTAACGACACAATTTGATTTAATCTAAAGCTATATAAAATATTAAATTTTCAGTCGGGAGAATGAATTAATACTTTTCCAAATGTGTTGACATGACGTCTTATAATTTCAGTTACACCAGTCTGGATAGTCATGAACCAACAAAACAAAACTCACGTTACGAACAAGCTTCAGATTGCATCATTTTATGACCTTTACAATTATGGCAATTGGCAATTCTACTTAGATTGAATTTACGATGCAAAATTATAATATTAATACATACTGGGAGATTTTAAAATAATTGTATACTTACTAACAATAATTAATAAGAGTATCTGATTTGCTATTACCTTTTCAAAGGTTAAAAGAAAAAAGACGGAGACATATTTCAACAATATATTTTGCAACATCTAAATAATAAAATTATTGTGTAATTTATAATAGCACAGTTTAAGATCACAGGCAGCTAAGAAAATTTAACATGCAATATATATATATATATATATATATATATATATATATATATATATATATATATATATATATATATATATATATATATATATATATATATATATATATATATATATATATATATATATATATATACTGCCTAAAGGATCAAAACAAATTTAAGCATTTTTTTAAGAAATCTAATGCCGACTACTTTCTAGTGAGAACTACCTTCAATCCTTTCTCAAGGCTAACAATAGAATGGACAAAATAACAATGATTAAAATAATAAAAAATATATAAAATTACTATTTAAAAATAAATGTACAATACATAAAAATTAACATACAGAGAAAAGTTCTATCAAAAGTCGAAATCTCACTTCAAAATTGAATGCAAATTTTCATTTAAGTTTGTGGCACCAAAATATAAAAATTTCGGCAAATGGAGGTTCAGCTCAAGCACAAAATTTAACATTTTAAAACTCGAATCTTGTATTGAATTTATCTAATTAGAGAGAATTAGTGTTAATAGCAGAATATGGGGGGAGTGAGGGGGGAGATATGCAACTGGTGCAATGAAAAGTTCTGAAGGAAACACCTTTGTTGAATGAGAGTTGAAAGACTTCGAGTAGTCTTTGTTATTATTATTTTATTCTAATCATCGTATATTGTTCAGTCTATTGTTGGCCTTGAGAATGGGTTGAAGGAGTACTCAACCGAAATTTGTCGGCATTAGATCTCTTAAAATCCTAAAAAAAAAAAAAAAAAAAATCGATCTTTTTGGCAGTTATAAAGTTCCGCCTTAAGGAAAATGGTGCTATATCAACTATTTTGTTTCATATATATATATATATATATATATATATATATATATATATATATATATATATATATATATATATATATATATATATATATATATATATATATATATATATATATATATATATATATATATATATATATATATATATATATATATATATATATATATATATATATATGCAGCGTACCTTTGGCACCTCAAATGAGATGTTTCGATTAAAACTTAAAACACTATTGAAAATGAAACTAAATACCAATTCAGAAAACTTTGTTACTTCATTTTCTGAAATGAGATTCTAATATGAGAAAAAAAATTTACTGAAGACTCAAATTAAAAGTGAAAATGTAGATTCCTTAAAACCAAAACTACCATATCAGCTAAACCATTTAGATCAAATTATCCATAATCGCTAATATTACTTCAAAAGAAAAAATTATAAAGATGTTAAAAGATTGTGTGTACAAATTGGAATCATATTTTCAATTGATTAAAATATTACTGGGGGCAATATATATATATATATATATATATATATATATATATATATATATATATATATATATATATATATATATATATATATATATATATATATATATATATATATATATATATATATATATATATATATATATATATATATATATATATATATATATATATATATATATATATATATATATATACTGAAAAGTAATTATAGATATTTTAAATATGCTTAATGTATTTTACAACACTATCATGGGGCTCCGGCAGTAAACTTTCACCTATATTTAAGTTTTTTGACTTTTACTGTGAATAACATTTTAATATATAAGATGTTCAGCATGCTTTTCAATTTCCGGTCCTTAATTACACAAACTATAAAAAACTTTACCTTATTCACATTTTATTCTCTACTCTCTAACAAACGAGTTGACATGGAAATACCCGATACAACTGTTTTGGAAGTATGCTGATGCTTCCAACGTGAAAATTAGGATATAATGATTTCAACTCTTTAGAATATGTCAATTATTGTTACAAGCATGGATGACACCAATGAAGCTAGTTACTTCCGAAGCATAGTTTTCATTCAATCCAAGAAAAATTAAATGGGGTCAGTCCTTATAGGTATTGAGCCCATGAGGTATGTGTTTGGATGTCATTAGATGTCAGACTGTCTTCCCTTTTCAAACTGACTTACAAATGAAACTCGGTGGACAAACATTTTAAAAAATCAAGCCTGATGTTAGGTCAGACCCAAACAAAGAATGATATGGTTCAACATCATATCCACTTGTACAGGTATTCAAAAAAAAAAAGATGGAGGTAAAAATTAGGAAAATTAAAAATTATTATTATTAAAAATAATAATATATAACAAAAAAAAGATATAAACAATAAATTTTCAAAGATACTAGGAGTCATGATTATCTGGACTCCTTATCCAAGATATGAAATATATGTACTATTGAGAGGAGGATATTTAAAAAAACTTCTAGAAAGTGCAACCCTAATTATAGATATGATTAATAACTCTAACGAATAACCTTAAAATTAACAAAGAAAATAACTATAAAATATTAAAACTTAAGCATGAAAAAAGGACTACAAACTATTAAAAATTGGCTAGATAAAAATCTTGGAAATGTTTAAAGTGATGTCAGTTAAACCCTGCACATATATGAGATAGCTTTCTTAATATATATTAAATTAATGGATTCACTATCCAGTAATTCAGCAGAATTTTTTTTTTTTTCTTTTATTATTCAGTAGAGTTGATTACTGACCAGATAATAAAATTCAATATTCAGCACACCCATTACAATATATATATATATATATATATATATATATATATATATATATATATATATATATATATATATATATATATATATATATATATATATATATATATATATATATATATATATATATATATATATATATATATATATATATATATATAATAATATAAAAAGATGCATATTTAATATGTTTAAAATACACAATTAACTGTCTCAAAAACAGACACTAAATTTTCAATAGTATATAGGTAAAAATTTAGTAGTTAATAAAGTATGGAAAACATTATAAAAATTCTATTCAGAAACATCCATTAAAATGATTAATTTAAAATACACAAACTTTATTACCCTTCATGGGTATTTTTAATTCAATAAAATATTTAAAACAAATAATAATTGAAAAAAAAAAATCAAATATATATATATATATATATATATATATATATATATATATATATATATATATATATATATATATATATATATATATATATATATATATATATATATATATATATATATATATATATATATATATGATTTGCTTAAATTTACCTTATATAACTAGAAAATTGGAAAGATTTATCCTTTCTCTTTGAGGCTCAAAATACAAAGGTATCTCTGAACATAAGAGAGTGATAAATGAAGGAAATTTTTGAAGTTAAAGCATTATCGATGTACCGAAAATCAGTGAATTTTTTTTTCCTTTATACCATAAGAGGATTAAGCTTAGAAATATGAATTCCAATGTCTATAAGTAATCAATGTGGTCAAAAACATTACGTTATCATCATCTTTTACTTATTAATATAGAGTTTAAATGCGCGATCTCTGAGTTAGAAATCATATTACCCAACAATGCTAGAATGAACTACTTTTAAAAAACTTAAAAAATAAGACAAACAGTTTTAAGTGTCTGCGCAAATTTTTATTTTTATTTTGGGCAAATACAATGGAATGTAGAATATTCTTGACAATCTAGCATTTTGACACTGATTTATTCAGAAAGGGGCTTCTATGATGCTTCACACTTTGAAAATACTATTAATGTACTTGTTTTGGACACCACTAGTTAATCTACCCATGGGTTAAATACTCGAACTGGTAAAAATCTAAAAAAATTTACCTACATTTGATACGACCTATATATATATATATATATATATATATATATATATATATATATATATATATATATATATATATATATATATATATATATATATATATATATATATATATATATATATATATATATATATATATATATATATATATATATATATATATATATATATATATAATATATATATATATATATATATATATATATATATATATATATATATATATATATATATATATATATATATATATATATATATATATATATAGCTTTCTTTTAGAAAAAAGAAACAAAATCCTTCGCTGAAATTGAAGCGAATGATAAACCTCATAACTCACCATTAATAATAATAAAAACATGTTTATCTTTCACCATATTACAATTCTGACTCATCTATAAAGACTGTGACAAATCAAGAGTAAAAATAAGATTCTTAGCTTCATACACACTCACATAGTCAAGTCGTCACATCTATCAAGTTCTTCATTCCTGCAACGTGATTTTCTTAGTCAGAAGAAAAATTTTTTTTTCACCAGTTATTAGCAACAATCAAACTTACAATCTCAAATGTATCAGTCTTCTGTAATATATATTTAAATATGCCCATGCGGTAATGATCTACAACACATGAGACATTTGTAGAAGATATTTATTAATCAAAGTATTTCTCGAGGACTTTAATTTTCCAAAATCTCATATTTTTTTGCAATCCTTCGTTCTTCTATTTCTTTCTTTCTTTCTTATTTCATGTGCTACTTTTACTTTGCTATATTACTATAACATCAGATTTTCTTCTTAATAACTCCTACAAATTTGTAAGCATTTCTTTATATGTTTTTCTTTTTTGCTTTTCAATAATTTAGTTTTAAATTCCCTTAGAAGTTATAATGTCTCTTGTAGTCTTATTCTTAATATATTTTCCTTCTTTTTCCTTGTGAACTTTAAGTAATTTCTTATTTCCTATCTACTTTCGTTTTCTTCTTTCCGTCTTTTTAGCCTTCCTATTAATTTTTTTGAATTTGTTCAGTTAATATATTTTTGCACCTTGTATCCACATAATACTGACGCTTGTTACTTATTTTCTATATTCTCCTCTTCACATTTTCTCTTTTTAATAACACAGATTCTTATTTACATTTTGAGATTTATATTCAATGTTAGTATTTCCTATTTTATCTTCTGTTACACGTTTACTTGCTAAAGGGTATAATCATCATCTCTCTAAACTGAAGTAACGCCTCTAGTATTACAATGGGATTTCTCTTCGGAAATTTGTATTTCTAAGTAACTCTCCTGATTAATTTTACGTTAACTTCACTGATTCATTTCGCCTCTGAATGATGGTAAATGCTAACAATATAATTCCAATTACAGGAATATCTCGAAAATCCTTATCTATCCCAAGAGTTATGGCAATTACTCAAGGTATTAAAGAATAAATGGCTTACTCTTGAAATATACTACTTCTAAGACTAATAAAAAAATATACTAATATTAGTAATTAAGTATTTTGAATATATTAATTATAATAAAGCTAATTTTAAAAGGTATATTAAATATATATATATATATATATATATATATATATATATATATATATATATATATATATATATATATATATATATATATATATATATATATATATATATATATTTTTTTATTTTTTTTAAATATCAAATTATAATTAATAATTTTAATAAAATATTTTATATATTTAAAAACATTAATTAAAATTAAATATTTAAATTAATTTTATTATTTAAAAAATATTATATTATATATATATATATATATATATATATATATATATATATATATATATATATATATATATATATATATATATATATATATATATATATATATATAT
>SEYY01000425.1:42500-77500 GCA_009176605.1 Armadillidium nasatum
ATTCCACGGATAATAGTGGATATTAAGTAATAACTACTGCACTGCGTACTTAGGATGAGAGCCTTGGCCAAGCTAACCCTACGCCCAAGTTGTGGTCTGGGAGACATTCGAGAGCTTTTCACTAGACGATATGTCAGTAGAAGTTCCGAATAGTCTCCTTTTTGAACCATCGGTGGTGTAGCGGTTAGCACCATGGACTTCCATCTTATGGGCCCAGGTTCGATTCCCCGAGCAGTTAAATGCATTTAATATATATATATATATTATATATATATATATATATATATATATATATATATATATATATATATATATATATATATATATATATATATATATATATATATATATATATATATATATATATATATATAAACACATCACCACCACTCACGGGCAAAGCTCTATTCAAGGAGGGGGTGTCAGAACAAACAAAAAAATAATAACAACAATAATAAATAAAAACGACCCTTGCAGGACCCACCTATCGCAAATTTCTTAGGCGAGCGCAGACGTGGGCTTTAAAGAAATTGAGATTAAATTCGGCAGGAAACAGAAGATGGGAGAATTCCACAGAACAGATGTGGCAGGAAAGAAGGAGGCACCACAGCGGACAAGTCTGGAGTTGCCTATGTCCACGCAAAATTGATGCGCAGACAATGCACACCTTGTGCTGCGAGGACGACGTAAAGGTGGAGGTACACGGGTGGATAATTCCCTCGAGCATTTGCCGCTGTAGTACCTATAGAAAAGAGACAAGGCACCAACGTCGCGTCGCAAAGATAAAGAGTCAAGTGAATTAGAAAGAGCGGAACAGTTTATAAGTCTTTTAGCCTTTGACTCAACCTTATCCAAAAGGACGGGTGAAACCTGAGCCACCCCAAATATGAGAGCAGTACTCCATACAAGGGCGGATGAGACCCTTGTATATTTGAAGTAACTGCGAAGAAGAAAAAAATTCTCGCAGAACTCCCAGCTTCTTTGAGGCCGCCCTAGCAACCATTGTGATATGAGGTTTCCAAGACATTTTTTTTGTTTATGTGAAGGTCAAGGATGTTTATATTGTCAATAGGAGAGATGGGGGAACCATCGAAAGAAATAGAAAAGTTAGGAAGTGTCTTTGAGAGGGAGATTTCTAGAAGTTGAGTTTTAAAGAGTTGAATCTCACAAGGTTGAGACGACCCCACTGGGAAATTCTATCCAGATCTGCAAGAATGGAATCGGAAAGATGAAGACGAGAGGCAACTCTAGATGCAAAGGAAGGGGCAGATTTGAAATGAGTAGAAGAATGGAGGGTTGAGTCATCGGCATATGAATGGATAGGGTTAGATGAACAGCTGAGAAGATCATTAATGAAAAGTAAGAATAGAGTAGGAGATAAGACAGAACCCTGAGGAACATAACTATTGACAGGAAAGGAAGAAGAGTCGCTCCATCAACAACAGCCGAAATGTAACGATTAGAAAGAAAGCTAGATATAAGTAAGCAAAGAGGAGGAGGAAACCCAAAGGAGGGGAACTTGGAAAGCAGTGACGCATGCCATACCCGGTCAAATGCCTTAGATATGTCAAGCGCTACCACACGTCTCCCCATGGTCCCTAAGGGCAGAAGACCATAAATGTGAGATAGGAAAGTATATCACCAGTAGACCTCGAATGTCGAAAGCCATACTGATGATCAGAAAGAAGGGAAAGAGATTCCAGATGATCCAAGAAGTGAGAGTTCAGAAGGGTTTCAAAGATTTTAGACAGAATACAAGTGAGAGCTATAGGGCGATAGTTGGAAGGATCAGAGCTGCTACCTTTCTTCGGAATAGGCTGGATCAATGTGCGCTTCCAACACTAAGGGAAAGTATTAGTATTGAGGCATTGAGAGTAGAGTTGATCAAGCCAGCTCAGAAGCACACTTCCTAAAAACTCGGGGAGGAATGCCATCAGGGCCACTCGCCTTCCTAACGTTCATTGATTTCAGAAGCCCATGCACCTGATCAAATGTAATCACAGGTATAGGCATAGGAGAAGTAGGAGGAGGGTTGCCGTCGTCGTCCAGGGTTGAATTAGAGGAGAATAGGAGGCCGAAGAGATTAGCCTTTTTAGTTGGAGTGTTAGCAACAGAGATATCAGAGCGAATAAGAGGAGGAAAGGAAGATTTACAGAAATTGTTAGAGATATTTTTGGCAAGAGGCCAGAAAGATTTATCAGTAGGAGAGTTTAGAAGCTCCGCACACCTTCTTTTAGCGAAAGCACGCTTTGCTCGTCGAAGAATATCCCTGCAACGATTCCGAGCAGAATGAAAATTAGCAAGAGTGATAGGAGAAGGAGAGTTTTTCCACCCTCGATACGCGATGTCTCTAGCCTGAATGACAAGAGAGCAGGCACGATCGAACCATGGATTTTGAGGAGAAAAAGATTTAGTTGAAGGAATGAATCTGCTCATCCCATCAACGATTACAGCCCCCACCTTATCAGCGGAGACTGACGCGTCTTCAGAGACAAAGCTGTCCATCCAAGAATAGTTAGCATAGAAGCAACGCAAAGCATCCCAGTCAGCCTGATCAAAGTGCCAGAAGGTACGCTTAGGGCAGGGTGGAACAGTTGGAGAGAAAGCTTGAAAATTAAGAGTAATTAGGTTGTGGTCAGATTTAAAAATAGGTGCATTTATAGAGATAAGGACAAGTAGTGAAACATAAGTCAAGAGTGTTTAAGAATTGATTAGGACGATCTGGAATGTGTGTTGGTTCTTTAATCAGTTGTTCCAGATCGTTGAGAATGCTGAATGATTCGGCATCCTTTCCTCCTGGATCAGTATGAGAGGAACCTAACCATTCAGTGTTATGTATGTTGTGTACATTGAAATCCCCTAAATAGAGGACCTCAGTATTTGGATGTGAAGATGTAACAGTCTCGTGAGAAGTACTTAGGTATTCAAAAAAGGTGGAAAAATCTGTTCTATTGGGAGAACAGTAGCAGAAACATAGAAAGTCAGGAATATCGGTGTTCTCTACCTCATTTTGATGTTATCAGCGAAACAGAAGAAAGAGATGTTCAAAAGGAGATTTATTTTGATTTTTGGGAAAATCTTCAATGAAATGTCGCAAGGGTCATCATCTAATGAAATAGCCAAAAGGGAAATAACTGAGGAGGGTTCAGATAGTCTTCATAAGAAAGTACTTAAAGAGACGGATAAAAAGCATAGTAGTAGTAGTTTAAAAAGAAAAAAAGTTAGAAAAAGAAATTAATAATGATGTTGAGAATTATTTTTCACCTCTATGGAAAGAAAATCAACGAAAGACAATACACCAGATGACTCTATTTGTGGTGGAAAGGCAATAAGTCTAAATATCAACAAAGTTCTCTGCCTAAACTAGTAAAAAAAATACTTGTACGTTTCTCGTTCAAATGTTTTTGTTGAATGAATGATCAGCAGGGCGGGAAACATTTACACTGGAGAAAGAAATCGAATTTCTTCATAACTTACAAGTATTTCATTCTAAGCATGAAATGACGAATAATAAACTATAATATATATATATATATATATATATATATATATATATATATATATATATATATATATATATATATATATATATATATATATATATATATATATATATATATATATATATGTTGTTCTAGTCCCAAAGAACATGAATTTACAGAGCATTTTTGTCTCTGAAAATAAATGTTAAATAAACAAATTTATTTATTATTTTGCTTCGTTTCCTGAAACGTAAAAAGTTTTTTTTATTATTTAAGAGTAATTAGGGCTACACAAAACTCCGGTCGGAGAGAAAGGAGACAATTAAAAAGTACAAACATGAAGTAAAAAAAAAAAAAAAATGAAATCAAAACCAAAAATGGCATAATAAAAACAATATAAATGTAAATTTATGTAAATGAAAGATGAAAAGATCAAAACATTTCACCTATCAAAGTCAGCAAAAAAAATCAGACATTTGTTCTTAATAGTTAAGAGGGGATGTCTTATTTAAAAACATAACTACATGTTCCTCACCCACCCCTTTACTATAGTTTCAATTGTGAGTGGTTAGAGCTTCTACAAGATCGATAATACAAAAGTAGAAGGATGGCAGTAATTAGTCTTCCTCTTACAAAATATGACAGTTGATATAATCCGTCAATAATATTGCGAGCGAATGTATTAATAAAGCGGAGATAAATACAAGATCCCTGGATGTAAAAAATAAAAATAAAAATAAAAATAAAAAGTAAAAATAAAAGGGCAGAGCACAATACAAAACAACAAAGAACAAATGAAGAAAAAATACGAAATATCTTAAAAATTGTACATTAAGTTTCAAGGACGAAGGCCCAAATGAGGAATCTGAAATAAGACTGAGCAAAGGAAACATCACTAGTAGTAAATCTTGCAAAAAAATATGGTGCCAGAAAAAATGGAGTAGAGCTATAAGTAATATTTACATTCGTGTTGGCATTATACAAGCGAATTCTTATTGAATTAAAAGCAAAAAAGCAATTCTAACATCTGCATCAACTTCCATTTCAGAAAATATTCAGAATTATATGTCCAACAAAATTGAGGGTTTGACAGCCTTGATTAAAGCAAGAGTATTAAAACAAAACCAATTTTTTACATAATTTTTAAATTGATAGAATTTTGGGGGAATTTTAAATTTTTTTCATATTATCAATATCGTGTTGTTTATTTTTTCGGCAATCACAATTTAACATTTGTGTTAAAAGATATAAAAAATATTTTTTTTGCTTTAAACACAAATTAAACAACAGAAATAAAGAAATTTTAGAATTTTTGTAAAAACAATAAATATATTTTGCGAGCAATATTATCAATAAACCTTAATCCCCAATAAAATAATCCCTTTACTCAAATGTTTATAACAACTTAAAAAGTCGAACAAATGAGACATTTTTAAAGACTCCACATCCTTGAAAAAGAATTTGGATGGTAAGGAATATGAATCTTTTACACAGTAAAATAAACTTCTCTAATTATTTAAACATCAATTTCATTGTGCATTTTCAGAAACAGAGGTTTATTACGAAAACTTAGATTTCTATCCTTTAAAAAAAAAAGCCTATTCTGTTAAAAGAATCTTGAAAAATAAATATAATTGATAAAACAAAAAATCTTACCGTTTTTATTCCATACAAAAGTAGGATTGATCCATTAAATCCAATCACAAATTTAATGAAATCTAGGATTAGCATAAACTGAACTGAAAATATAAAGTTTAAAAATAAATTTTATACACGTTTATAATAAATATATAATTATTTGGTTTACAGTAATCTCAAATATTTTTGCATAAAAATCTTCATTTAACGGTATAAACAATCCTAATAAATAAAAATGTTTTTACAAATGTATGAAAACAGTAATATGAAGGAAACCACCACAATAATAGTCCTTAAAATCCTTAAAATCTTAAAGAAAGGAAAAATATAGAATACTAAAACTCACCAAATTTGATGTGGGGACAAATATTCAAGAATGACTTTGCTTCCAACTCTTCCCATTTATCACTGTCTTCCGTACACCGGCGTTCCCTTTCAAGCAATTCAATCAGTTGATGGCAAGCTGATACAAGCTCAAGTCCACATATAAACTGAAATATAAAATAGAGATACATTTATTTAAAATATTTATTAATTAATCTACAATTACATTGAAGCATAATTTGAATTAACTGAAAACATTTGAAGTAAATTATGATGCTCAGTCGTTTCAATATGAAACACTAAGTACTGTCTACAGATTACATTCCACTATCTTTTAGTCACTTTACAAAAGATAAAATGTCTTTGCATCACCTCAGTGTGGAAACAGATGCCTTCAAATTAATGTCGTGGTAACTCCATCGGTTCTGTCGCTTTAATACTATGCAATTCTTCAATTACTTCTGTTTTCCTCTCTAATATAATTTATCATAATATAATATACTAGTTTCGGTTAAGAATAAGAAGATAGGTGGTGTTTAATAAAGTAAAAATAAAAATAAAGATTGTGAATGCTGAAGAAATGCTCATGAAAAAAGAAAACCACTGAAAAGGGCAAGCATGAGGTGTGTCTTGTTAGCACCAACCAAATTACAGAACATCAACTCCCAAGTAGTATAGGAAGGGGGCAGCGAAAGGGTGGATGAGGGTGTACTTTTGAGAGCTGCCCCTCTTGGTTACTCAGAGAGTAATTGTGTGGATGCCATTTTTGTTTTTAAAGAAAATGTTATATGTAAGTGTTTATGGTGTGTTAATAATGGAGAATGCTCCAATGTAAAAGGGATGTGGAGATGAACGCAAAAGAAGAGAATCATTGGCCATTGGAGTGCAATGTTGGTGTACACAACCACTCGATATATGCCCAATAGAATAATCTCATCATTTTGGATGTGTCACGTCCTCCCTCTATAAATCTAGTAACCACCGTATAATAATTGCAAAACAGTCACAGATTACATACACAGTTATCAGGCATTAAATTCAAAACTCAGGTTCCCACATATAATAAATTTATAATAATAATTATATAACATCAGAATTCTGGGTGTTAATAATGCACTTTTGCAATGAAGTTACTATAACAGTTTCAAGTGAATGAAGAATCTTTTTTCATCAAGTTTATTAAAAAATATATAAAAGGGTGAGATAAGCAACAAAGTCTCAGCTGTTTTTAGTACCACTTTTCAAATTAGAAAGTGAAAGATTCCAATTAATAATAAAGACAATAAAAAACATTTCAAATTATAAATAAAAATTAAATAAAACAAAATAAATAAAGTAAAATAAAGTGAAAAAAATAATAAATATTACTTATAAGATGTAATATATTTCATATATATATATACAGGAGTTGGGCAAAGATATGGAAAAACCTGGTAAATGCAGAATTTCCTTCTTAAAATGATGTGAAATCATTTTTCTCATTTACAACTGCCTGAATTATCCTAGGAATGGACAAATATAAGTTTGGATAGTGCATAATGGAATGTTAAACCATTCCTCTTGCAAAATTAAACCTAGTTCCTGTAATGATGCCTGTGATGGATAGCGATCCATAAGTCTATTCTCCAAAACTGACCACATGGGCTCTATAATATTAAGGTCTAGCGAATGTGAGAGCAAGGAAAGACATGAAGCCTCACATAACATAACATAATCAAACCATGACTTAATAAATGAGCTGTATGAGTTGGGATACATCATTTTCATATATGATGCTACCTCCAGGAAACAATGTCTGAACCATAAGATGAACCTGGTTACTCAAAATTTGTACATAATCACTGGCAGATACATTATCAAGCAAGATTATCGCCTGTGGCGCCCTCTTCGATTTTGGATGGTAGACATGTCCAGCCTATACATACTTTCTTCCCGCTGTTTCCATATTTTTGTCCCATGAATGGTGTTTGATGAGATTTTGAAACCCATACACCAGAAATAATCTGAAATATGCCTTATATTTATATTATATAAGGTACATTTTTGGATATTTAAAGTGTGTGGAGTTTAAGATATCTATAAAAATGTTCTAATATAAAGCCACTCTAATAAAATTTATTGCCCTGACATATATAAATAGTGCAAGACTGAAATAAAAAGGTCTTAATTCTAGCAGGTTTTACCATACCTTGTAAAACAATCATTAGCAGGTTTAACTATACCTTGTAAAACAACCATTGTCAACCCTGATTAGTGGTAGGAAGAATTAATTGTAGCTAAAGAAGCAAAGCATGATACAAATAATTTAAAAAAATCATTACAAATATTAGCCTAAATAAAAGTATTAATCAAAATTTTAAAAAACAAACAAAATTCTTGGGGTAAATTATGAAAAAATTTTTTTGTATTTAATAAAATAAAATAAATAGAAAAAAGCTCTTAAGCCTATTTTAGGAAAAAAAAGTATCAGTAATATACATAAATAAAGATGAACTTACAGCAGTTAGCACTCCAATAATCTTGCATCCTGCTTGTAAGCTTAAACAGAAACAGCAACTAGTATGTCTGCAATGCAGTCTAGGCATATTGCTATCAACAAATCTGAAAAATATGAATCCAAGGTATAGTAATTTACTTGTCTTATATATATATATATATATATATATATATATATATATATATATATATATATATATATATATATATATATATATATATATATATATATATATATATATATATATATATATATATATATATATATAGGAAGAATTGTCTATTCTTTACGCTTTACTCAAATGTGTAAATACATATAATTTTCATATACCTATAGTATAATATAGGGTGTCCTACTCGCTCTCAGTTCCAGATATGCGCTTATAGATATCAAAGTTCTGGTCGTAAGTTAATAAAATTTGCTATGAACAAGCCTTGGTGTGTTAGAAGAAAGGTAGAATCATGATATCGCACCACTTGCCACACATCCAATGGAAGCATGTACAAAATTGAGCCCTCCTCTGAAGATTGGCACATTTCAAAGGGACTTTTGCGCAACCTTCTGTAAAATGGAAAAGCATGTGCAGGCATGCCTTGATGTTAATGGTGATCACTTCCAACACTTGTTGTTATATTGGCACGATCCTCATTCATGATATCTATAAGTATATATCTGAGGTACGAGAGCAAGTGGGACACCCCATAGTATCTTTAGAGCATTGATTTTAAAAATTTTATTGTATGAGAACATGGACAGACATGCAAATTTCTTGTACTTTAAATTTAGAGCTTTAAAATCGTGATGCAGAAACAATCTTTTCTCCAATTACTTGCGTAATTCAATTTCATCTTAGAGAGTATGTTTGGGCTTCACAACTAAACAGTTTTGACTCTCAATAGAAGAGGGTGGAGCAGAGATATATATAAGCAAATATACGGTATGTGAATTAATTATCAAAATAATCAGGAGATAATTGATGATCACAAATGAGAAAAATATGCCAATTTTGCAAAAGACAATCATCCCATCGTATATATATATATATATATATATATATATATATATATATATATATATATATATATATATATATATATATATATATATATATATATATATATATATATATATATATATATATATATATCAGTGATGGGCGAATCTGAATCCAGATCCCAAGATTTTTTTCATAGATTCAGATTAGAGGATTCTGGATTCAAATTTGAGAATTCTAAAACTTGCTGGATTCAGATTCATATTCGAAGGTTCTGGATTTGGATTTGAGAATTCTAAAACTTGCTGGATTTGGTTTCAGATTAAAAGGTTCAAAATTCAGATTTGGATTCGAATCCTTTCATTTACAGTAACATCAAATCTAAATAACATTGTTCACTGAAATATGTGATATTTTTCAAGTAAGTTTATGTAATCATACATGTCACAAAATCATTGTTTAGTGTTTACCATTCAAGTTTATGCAAAAAAAAAAAAAATTAAGTTCAATTGAAGGGAAAGAATATGGAATGTACGCCTCCATGACTGAGAAAAACACTTCAGTTATGCAATCAGTACATACTGCATTAAATGGGAAATCAAAGAAGAAAGATCACATGTCAGACTAACTTGTTGCAAGCGTTTTCGCGCAATAGGTGCAGGTCCCTTCCATGGAAAACTTGTAGAGATTGAAATATATATAGAGATTAGAAGGTGGTCAGAGGAATCCAGAGGAGGATAGTTTTTTACAGCATAAAGAGAAGGATTAAAAGTTAAGAAATAGTATAGAAGGTGTTTTGTTCATGGTCATTTGGGATAGAGATATGGAAGGTAAGTTTAACTGCTATATTTTCAGAATTTGAAGAAAGCATTTACTTGTGGCAAACATTGAATTTACCTAAACTGATGATTTCAGAGAAGGAAGAAAAAGAGAGGATGTGCTTTATTTTGAAGTTAAGATAGTCAAAGAATTGAGGATAGTCAGTAGTGTTAGGAGAAAAATAAACAGAACTTGGCCCATGATATTAATTTAAATACAGTAATATGCTGCACTTCTAGTACATTTAATAAACATCTGGCTATTAAAATTTGATTCAAATTAAAAGGTGAAAGGGTTGCCAAAATTTCAAATTTTACTCTTTAATTTTATCTCTATTGGGTTCCTCCTTCAATTTTATATGAGTAGCTTGTTGTTTCTTGTTCTTACATTTACTTTAATTTTTTTATTTTGATGAATTTAAAAAAAAAAAAAATATCAAGTGAATTTATTTTGATAGGTGTGCCGAGTGTCATATTTTGTAAGGAACAGTATTGAGTTGCTACAGTGATTAAAAGAAAAAGAACTAGAAAATTGTTCTACACTTTCTTTTTCTGGGAGGTGGTATAGTTCAGTCGTAGATCCTCTGTACATTGCTTAGGTGATCTTTCTTTTCTCTGACTCTTGGTCCTCTGCTATATGCATTACAGTGAATCTCTTGTTGTGGCTCTAGACATATCAAAGTCATATTCAAGTCAATTCATTGCTAGCTCTTTATAGGGGAAAGGGAGTTGTTCATCCATGTATATGGAGCATGATTCAAACATCTGGGGTGGTTTTATTCACAGTTCTCACTGAAAAAGTGGAAGCTACTGATTTTTTCCTTATCAACCTTTCTGTTCTCTATCGCATATGAATAGTAAATGATGATAACTTTTCAAATCTATGAGATGTTTCAAGGATATCCACACACAATTTAATTTATATCAATTATAGTAATGAATAATATCGATGAAGGTTCAATATAAACAATAAAAATTTCAATCTTATTACCTAATATTCATATGTAATTTATATAAATTATTCTCATAAATTCTTATAAAGTAGACAAGTCAATCAATTATTTTTATTTCATTACAAGGGAAATTAAAATTTAACGAAGTAGATACAGGCTTAATTATCTTTAAACATTCGAAAGAGATCTGTATAGCTTAAACAACAGTAATTCAATCGTAATTCTTCAAGAGAGTTCTGTATTGTTAAATAATCTCAACATTAAACACTCGAAAGAGCTGTAAAAATCCAGAACAGGTTAATTTTAACCTAAAATCCTCGAAAGAGGTGTGTATGGCTTAATAACAATAACTCTAATTAATATTAAACACTCGAAAGAGTTCTGTGTGGTATCAGAACAATCTGAGTTAACCTTAATTCCTCAAAAGAGGTCTGTATGACTTAGTAACAAGCTTACTCAATATTAAATACTCGAAAGAGTTCTGTATGTTGTTAGTACAACAGCCTTACTCACTTGAAATACTCGAAAGAGTTCTGTATGTTGTTAGTACAACAGTCTTACTCACTTGAAATACTCGAAAGAGTTCTGTATAATTTCAGAACTCGATTCCAATTCAATTAGGTACTTATTTATATCTTATGGACCAATATACATAAACATAAAATATTCTCAATCTAAAATATATTATCACTTCTATAAGTATATATCCTATTACAACTTACGTTGTGTAATAGCTATTAATTTACTAATAATTAAATTTCTCAATATCAGCTTATATTAAGGTTCTGTTATGAAACAATGAACTTCTCAGCTACTAAATCAGAAGCAAAATCAGAATGACTCGACTGGTTTAAAAATTTCTATACTGAATTCTGGCATCCTGGCAAGTTGTTATTTTTTAGCATTTTCCCTCAGGATTTTCAAGAAAATCTCTTTTCCCTTGGACCTTCTGACATCTTTCTAGATTGTTCTCTTTTGTTTACTTTTTGAACAGAAGCCGCCATTTTCAATTTGATCTTTTTTATTTTTATTTCTTATATTTCTGATAAATTTTTATCCTTTTTATGTTGTTTTCCGTAATTCACGAATAAAATATATGTATGCTTGATTTATTTTTCTCTTGATTTTCTTCAAATTTCATAATTTCTTGGGCGTTTGAACTTGTAGCCCTAATCCTGAGTTTAGGCTAGACTTGATTTACTTGTTATTTCTGTTGCCTTTTCATTATTTCTTCTATGTCTGACTCTCTCTCTTTCTCCTTCCTATCGATTTACTTATTTCTTATTATATTTCTTTATATTTTACTCTTCTTTCTGGCTTTTTAATTCAAACTTTAGACCTAGTATTCTGCTCAGTTATTTTATATTTTTATGTTTTCCACAATTTTTTCAAAATATCTTTCTTTCCTTACTAAATACTTTACTTGATATATATTTTCCTGTTTCTTAAATTATCATAAAATCCTACACCAAAATACCCATCACCATAATTTAAAACAATTTTGTCTTCAGGAGGCTCTACTACAGTGGTATAGCTCAGTCGTAGAGCCTTCTGTACATTGTCTAACAGAAACACTATTGTCATTGGTTTAGAGTTGTGG
The DNA here is from genome assembly GCA_009176605.1 of Armadillidium nasatum. Lineage (NCBI taxonomy): Eukaryota > Metazoa > Arthropoda > Malacostraca > Isopoda > Armadillidiidae > Armadillidium > Armadillidium nasatum. The sequence continues at coordinate 54,807 of SEYY01000425.1, forward strand.
TGTGCAGGAAATTTTTCTAATTATTTCTAATTTCATAGTAACAGATGTTCTCATTTTGCTCTTGCTTGACATTGGTTGGTTACTCTTGTAACCCAGGAGCACCCCAGCAGAATGCCATGTCCCCCTAGTAGGGGTTTAAAACACCCTTCTATAGATTCTAATAAGTATTGAGTTGCTACAGTGATTCAAAGCAAAAGAACTAGAAAATTGTTCTACTATGCTTCTTTTTCTGGGAGGTGTAGTAGTTCAGTCGTAGATCCTCTGTACATTGTCTAACATTGACACTGTTGCCAATGGTTTCGAATCATGGTAGAAGTTAAATTTTTGTCCTATATATAAATATGCCGAGCTCAGCAGCAGTCAAGTAGCACAAGAGTTACTTTTAAAGAGCTGGTGGTAGTAGCAGTAATAGTAGAAATAAGAAACAGTAGTAGCAGTAATGGTTGAAAAAATGAAATAAGGGGTGGTAGTGATGGTTGAAAAATGAAATGGCAGTAGCCATAATAATATTTTCAAAATATATCAGCATTTTAGCATACCAGAACTTTATGAATAGAAAAGTAATTCAGATTTTAACAAATAATGAATATTACTAAGATATCCATGATTATATAATTGTATTACATTAAATGGAAGTTCTTATAAAATTCATAAATAGTAATATTTTGGAAAACTAGCTATTTAAATAATATCGATTTTCACAACTCATAAAAGGATCTAGGTTTTAATTTACATATGGTATTTAATTTTCTATATATATATATATATATATATATATATATATATATATATATATATATATATATATATATATATATATATATATATATATATATATATATATATATATATGACTGCTTGAGGATTCGAACCTGGGCCCAAAAGATGGAATGCCATTGTGCTAACCACTACACCAATGATGGTTCAAAAGGAAATCGTCTGGAACTTCTACTGACATAGCGCCTTAGTAAGAAAGCTACGTAAGATCTCCCCGACCACAACTTGGGTGTAGGGTTAGTGGGCGAAGGTTCTATCCTCATATACCGCAGACTCATTTGTTATTCTTTTAATTGCCACTATTATAAACTGTGGAATCGTTTTGTATACTTGTATGACTGCTTGAGGATTCGAACCTGGGCCCCAAAAGATGGAATGCCATTGTGCTAAGGTTCGAATCCTAAAGCAGTCATACAAGTATACAAAATGATTCCACATACATTTTTTTCTCATACATAAACTGCTTACATCTTTGGTAATATTTTTCTCTTGGGTGCAGGAATTACTTCTGGAAATTGACACCCTGACAATCAAAATCAAGATGGTGCTGCACTGGTGTTTGAATGACTATTAAAAATTATTTGCAAGTGTAAATAGCTTTCAAGAAGCCAAAATCTTTAAAGTATTATTTGGGGCCTTAAAAAAAAATAGATTGCATTTTAGATTTTGGTTGAATGAAGCTAAAAAATTAGGATTTACAATTTCTTTTACTATTGATATTGCTATAAAAAAAAAAAAAAAAACCTTTCTCAGAAACAATAAAACTTAGGATAATATATCAGAGTACAGAACACAGATATAAAATTTTAAAATGAAAATATCTGACATTCCATTCACAGAGAACATTATTTAATTTTTACAGTATTTAGCAAAATCCAAGAGTCCCTGAGTCTGAATCTTGGACTCTGCACAGGTTACTAATAAATATATTTTATTAATAATTAAAATAATATTTCATATAGGCTAATAATAATAATAAAAATAATATCTAAAAAACCTTTGGGTATTTAAAAATTGAAAAAAAAACTTACCAAACACACAATTTGAAATATTGAACTAATATATGTATATATATATATATATATAGGCCTATATATATATATACCTACTAATTCTAGTAATATACTTTTTAAAAATACCCCCAAATTTAATATTAATAGATTTTTCTAAAACATTATTCAGTATTGATGCATGTCCTATAATTAAAAGTGTCTGGAACAATTAATAAATATATATATATATTATAAAGGGAATTAAAAAAGTAATAGTAAGAGAAAAATATTAATGTCTTGGTGCCAAATCGTCTCTATACATTTAAATATTAAAATTTTCCTTAGAATAACCAAGGTGAAGAACTTTACCTTTTTTTTTTTTTTTTTTGTTAAAATTTGATGTCACTTTTCAGTCCAACTAAGAAGTTTATTTAAATCATTTTGAACTCAAATATTTCTCAGTACTTTTAGTTCTTTTACGTAGGTTAGTATTATAACAGCTAGGATGAATTCATATATGTTAGCAGTATTTTTTGACCAGTCAGTATTAATTAAGTTGAGTTACATTAGGTACAGTAATTAAAAATATATATATATATACAGTATATATTTTTTTTTTATAATTGTTTAGTTTATGGTAGGAAATGAATATTTTTTAATCTATAACATCTACAAATGCAAATTAAGATAATTCTTTAGTGAGGTAGCATGTTAACCAATTTTCACCATTTTTGAAGAGAACAATGCAAATGCAATATAAAGAAATTTAAAAAAAAAAAAAAAAAAAAAAGAAATCCTTTAACATTATTTACTGAATTGATGCAGAAGTTATTTGTATTTTATATCAAAGATTCCTTTGTTTAACAAGAACAACATTCCTTTCTTGGCTTTCATATATAACAAACAATTTAAATATAGCCATGATTGCTGGAACTGATGAACCATAGCTGCCATAATTTTTCAGACATGGTTGCCAGAACATAAATATCTATATTAGGGACTGACCAGGGTTGGAATTTTGCCAGGACTGGGACTCTGGCTTGGGTTGACAAATTTGTAAAGAGGTCAAAAAGAACTGAAATTTTAGGTTAAGAAAATTAGATATAATTTTAATTGATATTAATTTATTATAAGGAAGTAGCAGAATAGCCAATATTCACTTAAATTAATGATTATATGCATTTTTTCAGAAAAAAATAAAAAAAAAATTAAAAAAAAAAAAAAAAAAAAAAAAAAATTTTTGAATTTTTTTTTCCCCTGATTCATAATAGTGGTTTAACAGGTTTACTTAGGTAAGACCCTAAGTTAAAGTTTGAAAAATGTAAGATATAAAATTATCAATACAACATGTATTTATACATATTGATATTTTATTGTTGTGTATCAAATTTGTATGATTTAGCTACATTATTTCAAAATTATTATTCTATTTATACTTTCAGTCACTATGGATAAAAGATTAGCTTTACAATGTTTCCGGATTGGCTCGAAATAGCTAAATGTAACATCTGTAGCTAGGAATTTAGAAGAAGACCTCTGGGTGCCCTAAGTAAAACTTTTTCAACCAAATCTTAATGGGGGGCATCTAAAATTAAAACACAATGATGAACATTCACTAGCAGAAGAGGAGCGGTCAAAAGAAACAAAAAAGAAAATATTGAAAAAGCAAAAAGAAAAATCTTAATTTTCTTATATTTTGTTTGATTTAATCCACCATTAATAAGTATAATTTGCAATTTTAACCCTGGCAGATATATTTTGTGGCCTATAACCAGCAATAAAATTTTAAAATATATAAATAATTTTTTTTTAATATTTCTATAAATTAGGCTGAAATGATAATTCACCTATGGTATACTTTTTTATTTTCATTTTTTTTTTGAGTAAATGAAATAGAACTATAATAATTTCTTTATTTATATATTACATTGAAACATGTTTTTAGGAGCTGAAAGAAGAATTCTCAATTTGCTGGCCATAATGCATACATTTATCCTTCAAGTCCAGATTAAGTTCAGTCAAAGTAGTTTCAGATCTAACACTAGGTCTTTAACCTAAAATGGACTTGAAGGGTAAATGTACACACACAGCCGCAGAGAATAGGCCTAACCTGGCTAATGCCAACTATCTCAGTGCATAAATAAGTAAATAAAATAAAACAGCTTAGATGTGAATATATATATATATATATATATATATATATATATATATATATATATATATATATATATATATATATATATATATATATATATATATATATATATATATATATATAATAGGTTAAGAAATTGTCTAACCTTCAATATATGGAAATATTGATGTGTGGAAACCTCGATATATCAATGAAATTTTTTTTACATTTGTATTATTATTATTTAGCTTTTATTTCATTTATGGCTATCATTATTATTATTACTATTATTTAGTTTTCTAGCCTACTTAGTTCAACATCTTAAGCTGAATGACCAAGTCTGATGTGTGATACAGTCCTAACTGACAGATAGAACATAGTAATATTGCTGTATTACACCATTTATATATATATATACTTAATATATATATATATATATATATATATATATATATATATATATATATATATATATATATATATATATATATATATATATATACCGGTATATATATATATATATATATATATATATATATATATATATATATATATATATATATATATATATATATATATATATATATATATATATATATATATATATATATATACACACACAAGTCTGTAGAATAAATTACTTATATCTTTAATGAATAAGTACAATCTATCATTATACAAGGAAAATTATTACTAAAACTATTGAAATTTTAAAATATTGATATTTAAAAGGTCAGACAACTTCTTAATTTAAGTCATATATATATATATATATATATATATATATATATATATATATATATATATATATATATATATATATATATATATATATATATATAAGGAACAAAAGTGGTCCCAGCACAGAACCCTGTGGGACCCCCCTCTTCACTGTTTCCCATAATGAATTATTACCATTAAGTAATACACACTGCCTTCTGTTCTTTAACCACTCTTTAATCCAATTATAAGCTGATATATGTAATTGACAAAATATCGGGCAGAAAATTGATGATGATGACTGAGAAAAATATGCTAATTTTAAAGATAATGATGATTAATCATTCCATCACAAATTTTAGTTAGTCCTTTAAAAGTAAACTATGCTATAAGGCATTAAAAATATCACAAAAAAAATTCAGTCACTATCATCCATAGCTAATATCTCTTGCTAACTTAAAGGACATATCTTTACATTATCAACAAAAGCAATGTTTAGGTGAACTAAATACCAAAATAGATACACAATATAAACTGGCTCTCCTTTTTCCATACACTCGGTAACATATATTTAAATTCAATGAAAATGGCAACTTCACATTTTTTTGAATGAGAGTCTTGGGTATGCCCTTGTGACTTATAACAATCTCTATTTTCTTATGTAGCTTCAAATTCTTCCTTAAATTTCCATTATTTTAAATGTTACTGTAATCCAAGTTATATCATCAGGTTTGTCAAGGCCATGAAAACACGAATCTTTACGTTTAAAAAAAATATTTGTATATTACAACATAGAATGATTTAAATAATTACACAATTAACTTGTAATATACATAAGTCTTACGATATATACTCTAAACATTGCCAATGGTAATAATGACTAGACTAGTAGGAAGCAAAATAATTCTAAGATTTATTTATAAGGACTGGATTATTAAAGTATTATACATAAGTAGGAAGTCAATTTCTCCTAAGAACTCCTTTTACGATGCACTTTTACGATAATATTGCGGATGGATACAGAGTTACAGACTACAGAGTTATTTGTCTATATAATCACGAGTTTCAATGAGAATAATTTTTACCTACCCTCAAAAAAATTTAAAATTTTTTTTTTTTTAAATAATTCGATAATAAACTACAGACTAAACTATGAAGTTAATTGTTAATTAAGAAATAAATTAATAAATGTTTTGAAAAAAATTAGAAAACATTTAAATTTATTTGAAATATATGTCAGAATACAGACAACGCTCAAAAGAAGGGGGAAAAATTACCTTAATAACCATTTCTTACTGAAGACATACTTAATCTGTGGACATACTAACATGAAAAATATGCTGATACAGGGGAAAAGTTCCAGAAATATAAAGTGCACCTATTATTCTCCCAATTTCTAAGGATAAGGAGGAACACTTTAGCTGAAATCATCTGAAAATAGCTTTAGCAGACCATTTGATAAGCAGGTACATGAAAAAATATTAGAAAGCAGACTAGAGTTGTCATTGAATCATAGCTTTGTAGGGACTAGCATAAATTACAGAATGGATTGGAAATTAAGAATAAATCTCAGGAGCATGTACGAGTTCTGTAAATTTGATGTAAGAACAGGCTATGAGAACAGAGAATGGTTTGATGTGAAAATAAAAGTTAAGAAAATAGCATGTTTTTAAAAACTATTTATATACTTTCACTATTTTATCTAGGGTATATAATTTATCTATTTTAAGTTTTCTTTTATATTGGAGAAATTATGTGAAATTCTCCTTCATAAGGTTTTATAAACTTGGTTTGTTTTTTTATTTTTTTTTTATTTTCTTTTTTATTATTTTTTTTTTATCAATGTGGCACTCAATAGTTTGGCATTCCAAGCTGCCGACTTTAAAATCAGCACTTTAAAATAAGCACGTTTCGACTTTTTAAGAAATTAATTTTTTGTTTGCTTGTTTGCTTGTTTGTTTGTTCGTTACAAAACTTCAAAGTTCTGAATTCAAGGTATGAAGTAATTTTTATTTTCACCTCTTTCTTACTCTACTCTTTCAAACTCTTCTACTCAAAATATACCTCTAATAAGTTATATTTGTTAATATATAATTCAGGTTTCTTCAAAGAGAACAATTCTTTAGAAAATCGTATATCGTAAGCCCAAGATTACTATTTAATTTAACTAATTCTTTTTTTTACAGACCAAAAACGTAATAACTAGCATTATTCAGCTGTAAGTCATTATATATTATCACAAATTTTCTTTATAACATAAAGAAGGCAAAAGATAAAATAGGGAGACTTTGGAGGAGATATAACAACCTATGTTGATACTTTGACGCTCTGAAGTGAAAATAGGAAGAGGTTAGAGTGGAAGTAGAGATTTGCTTTTAGGAATAGGCAGAAAGAAAGTATTGAAAAAGCATTTAAGTGACACAAATATTTATTGTGAGTATAAAAGAGTACGAAATACTATAAATATGGGACGGAAGGAAAGGAAATCGAAAAGGTTGAGTGGATAAATGTAAATATCTTGGAAAATTTTTACTAGAGAAAGAGGAAATACCTGACATATTTTTAATAGAATAGTATATAATGGCAAGGCAGTAGCAGCTCTGCATCAAATTATGAAGGAGCAGAAAATGGGTTTAGCTTTCAAGGGAGTGATGTACAAAAGTGTATTGATGTCATATCAGATGTGTGAAGCTGAAACCTAGAGTATCATAAAAAGAGAAGACAGTAGTAATTACAGAACAATTTTGTTGGTCTTGGGGTCAGCCTCAGGGTGCGGAGCTCCTGGGCGGGATAAGACTCCAGGTACCCATACTTCCATACCTCACCACATACTTCCTTTACTGACCACACTTCTAACCTTTACCCACCATACCCCAGGTACCCCTACTCCCATACCCCACCCCATACTCTCCTTACTAACCAAACCCCTAACCTATACCCACCATAACCCACCCTCTACTCCCCACCCCCAACATCAACCCCATCCCACATCCCCCACTCCTATAACTCCATCCTCCAAACCAATAAAATTGTTTCAATTTATTAAAAATATTTTAAATTTTTTTTTATAATTAACAAAAATAAAAAAAATTTAAAATTGCTAAAAAAATTATTAAAAAATATAAAGATAATTAAAAATTAGTAAAAATAATTAAAATAATTTTAAAATATAAATAAAAATAAAGAAATAAACAACAGAAAAATATAAAATGCTTCCAACTCCCCATCACCATCACTTCATTCCATCCACTATGGGTGAGTGAGTCTATATAGGTAAATACCAGACAGGGACGCTTCCTGCTCTCCAGGGTGGCTCCTGTAAGGGTTACCCACGAAAGATGGGAACCCATATCCACATAAAATAATTATGTTTGTACTAGGGTTGGCCGAAAACCGGAATTTTCCCCACCGCACCGCACTGCACCATGTCGCCGTGCACCAATACTGCACCGCACTACACCTCTCCACACCGGTATATATATATATATATATATATATATATATATATATATATATATATATATATATATATATATATATATATATATATATATATATATATATATATATATATATATATATATATATATATATATATATATATATTATCTCCTACGGTAAGCAATGAACATAAAACCTACCAAATTCCTCCGGATTTGAGGAAAAGCCGGAAATGAAATCTAAATCAAAGGTTGACATGCTCTGATACACAGCGATTGAAAATATTCAAGTCCAATAAATTTAAAAAATAGATAAAGGAAGAGTTTTCCAAACCACATACAGTAACAGAATGTTGTATGTTCCAAATCTGAAATGCAATTATATAGCAGTTTTACAAGAAATTTCGTGGGGGGTAAGGGGAGTGAGAGGAGAGAGTAAGGTGGTAACTTTCTCACTCCTGACAAGCTTTCTTGAAATTTGTAAAAAAAAATAAAAAAATAAAAAAATAAGTAAATAAATCTTTTTCACTCGCCCGCACACACACACACATACACACACACACACACACACACACACACACACACACACACACACACACACACACACACACACACACACACATATATATATATATATATATATATATATATATATATATATATATATATATATATATATATATATATATATATATATATATATATATATATATATATATAGAGAGAGAGAGAGAGAGAGAGAGAGAGAGAGAGAGATTCTAATCCAGGGGTAGGCAAACTTTATAAACTAGGTGGCCACTTTTTGACTTTGGCGAAAGGTAAAGGGTCATACTCAATAAAAGCATAAGAATATATATAAACTAATAGAATAGATACTTTTTACAAATATTAAATTTCTTACCTTTATTTAATTACTCAGAGTTTCTAATTTTGATGTAGAGAACACTAGTTTGTCTTTAGTGAGAGGAATTTTTTCCTAATTATTATTTTTTCCTTTCACTTTAAAAAATAAATATTTTAACATTCCTGGTCACGGGCCATATTTTGAGCATTGCCGGGCCACTTTTAGCCCTCGGACCATACTTTTCCCAAGCTTGTTCTAATCGATCTTGTTTCGTGGGTTGCTCTTAATTTAGTTTTACTATTGCTAAGTGTTGAGAACACCCTCTCACAAGACCATGTCACTTGAATTGTCACAAACTTTTCAAGAGCACTATTAAGCACACCATAAATTTTATGTCTTGCATACCTTTTCATCTACTTCAGCCATTCTTTAAGGGTTAGTGCTGAATTTCCCTTTCGTACATTATTTTCCCTCGGAGCAAATGGACATCTACTCTTAATTCTTCGGTTAGCAATGAAAGGCATTTATCTAATATGTCCAATTCATCACATGATGCATTCAGATCTAACAATTTATCAATGCAACTTGTGATCTGAATCTTTGACTTTGTTCTTTTTCGAGAGAAAACAATTTTGGGCTTGAAAGCTCCATTATTCACTCTTATTTCTCTTTCTGTTCTATTAATTAGGAATGAATATGAGGAATCACAAATTTTTATATCGGAAATATTTGGTTTACATGTGCTTTTTACAGAATCTTTATTTTCTTTCGTTCAGAATCTTTACAACTACAGTTCTAGTTACAGGTAGGCTGACATTTCTTTCCTTCAGTTTTATTAAAAAACGTTCCATAAAGGAATGAAAACGCCTACAAACTAGTATATGTTGTACACCGTGAAATACATCACACGAAATATTAAGAATATCTGCAAATCACAATTTTGCAAAACAAGAAAAAAAGCACTGATTAATTTATTGATGAGAAAATTAAACGTACGATTAACAATGATGCAGTGAATGTTTTTAATACTAAGATAGATAATTTTGCTGCCAGGAGTACGAATGTTTATTATTATTATTATTATTATTATTATTATTATTATTATTATTATTATTATTATTATTATTATTATTATTATTATTATTATTATTATTATTATTATTATATATATATATATATATATATATATATATATATATATATATATATATATATATATATATATATATATATATATATATATATATATATATATATATATATATATATATATATATATATATATATATATATATATATATATATATATATATATATATATATATATATATATATATATATATATATATATATATATATATATATATATATATATATATATATATATATATATATATATATATATATATATATATATAGGGGAGGGAAGTAGCCCTCCAGAAACGTTGAGGTTACCCCCATTGGGTATGTGAGGTGTTAAAGATACTTCCCATCTCACTCCGGTGCCCAATGACACTCATCATTTAAAAAAAAAATACTGTTACAGACACAGTTTCTTTTTTTTAAAAATAATAATAATAATTATGGCATCAACAGAAGTGTCCTCGGAGAAGCCCCGAGGAGCCCCTTCCAAAAACAGCCCCTCATCCACCCTTTCCCTCGTCACCACTTAGGAGTTTGGTGGCCTCTGGTGATGGGGTTGGCGACACCAGGACTCTGCAACCGGCTTGTCCTGATGCACGGTCTATTTTTTTTAAAATTAATTTCTACAGCAGTTTTTATCGGTCTTCAATCCACTATCCACTTTGCTGAACATCATCTCTCTTCTTCTAAACCTCAGGTTTTGTTCTTGACAGAAACTCAGGTGCTTGAGCGTTCCGAAAGCAAAACCCAACTCTGTTTCTTCATACCGGAGCCACCCTGAAGAGCAGGAAACTTCCCTGTCTGAGATTTACCTATATAGACTCACCCATAGTGGAGGGAATGGGGTGCTGGTGATGGGGAGTGGAGATGCGTTTTAGATTTTCTGCTATTATTTATTTATTTATTTTTTAAATTTTTTAATTATTTTTAATAATTTTTAATTTTTATTTACTATTAATAATTTTTTAATATTTTTTTAATTATCTTTAATTGTTTTTATTTTTGTTAATTATTTCTGTTTATTTTTATTTATTTTTAAAAATTTTTAATAAATTTTTAATTAATTTTAATTATTTTTAAATTTTTTTTGGGGGGAGAGTTGAGTGGGCGGAGGGTAGGGGTGTGAGAGGGATGTAAGGGTGAGGGTACTTGGGGCCTTACCCATCCTAGTTGCTCCACCGCTTGGAGTTATAGACACTTGGAGTTATAGATACTTGGAGTTATATATATATATATATATATATATATATATATATATATATATATATATATATATATATATATATATATATATAATATATATATTATATAATATATTATATATTATATATATATATATATATATATATATTATATATATATATATATATATATATATATATATATATATATATATATATATATATATATATATATATATATATATATATATATATATATATATATATATATATATATATATATATATATATATATATATATATATATATATATATATATATATATATATATATATATATATATATATATATATATATATATATATTATATATATATATATATATATATATATATATATATATATATATATATATATATATATATATATATATATATATATATATATATATATATATATATATATATATATATATATATATATATATATATATATATATATATATATATATATATATATATATATATATATATATATATATATATTATATATATATATATATATATATATATATATATATATATATATATATATATATATATATATATATATATATATATATATATATATATATGTATATATATATATATGTATATATATGTATATATATAACTGAATGAATAAATACATAAATAAATAAATAAATAAATAAAAAAATAAAAAAATAAATAAATAAAGTATTATGCTTCTAAGCAATTAAAAATTAACTAATTGTAATGTATAATATATGCGTAAAGTAAATAGAATTGGTAATTTTAAAATTGCTTCAATGACAAATGGCGGAGATGGCTTACCCCCCCCCCCCTTACACCTTTCCCCCAGGTAATTTTTATGGTGAATATTTGTAAATTAAAGGGTAATTATTAAATTAAATAAAGACAAAATAAATACAGGTAAGTATTTATTAATGTTTTCAAATTTTACCAAATAAATTATAATAAAATATAATAAAATTTTGGTATTTTAAGCAGCTCTCCGACTTGCTTCGAAAAATTTCAAATAAAACCGAATATAAATTTAATCGTATCCAAGTTAAAGTTCATAAACTAAATTAAAGTCTTATTATTAATCCGAAATTACATAGAGAGAGAGTTTATAAAAATGGGAATGGGAATAGGCCACTCATTGGTTTAATATTATTTAGAATTTTGTAGGAGTAAATATGCTTTCTCTATTAATCATTATTCTTTTCTAAAAACTGCAAATTAAGCTGAAAATATAGGAAAAAATCTATCTATCTATCTATCTATCTATCTATCTATCTATCTATCTATCTATCTATCTATCTATCTATCTATCTATCTATCTTCTATCTATCTATCTATCTATCTATCTATCTATCTATCTATCTATCTATCTATCTATCTATCTATCTATCTATCTATCTATATATATATCTATCTTTATATTATTTATTTATTTATTTATTTATTTATTTATTTATCTCTCTATCTCCTTTAATATTATTCAAAGTGATTAAAATAAATGATAATTTGTTCTGCCTATATATGAAATAGCAATTTTCTTTTCATAACCCTGGAAATGTGGAATTCCCTAATTTCCCTTAAATCTTCTGTGTTTCCTACAAACTTTACCTCTCTCAGTTTAAAGACTGGATTTTTGCTCATCAGCTATTTGCTTTAGGTGGGCATTTTAAGCATTTTAATTATATTAACACCTTTATTATCATATTATACTCCCTCCTCGAAAAGGGTTCTTCCCAAGAGGAGATGGTGATAACTGTAATGTATAAATATTTCTTATACCTCATCTGGTGGCAAAGGCCAGAGGCCTTTTACTTTCCTTTAGATTATTAGATGTATTAGGAACCTGGTCAAGTTAATGTCCGACATGCTTGAGTGTGTGCAAGTCAAAGGAAGATTGGAAAATAGGTAAAGGGAGTGTGTTCCAGACTTTACAGGTAGAGTAAATGTAGGATTGAGTACGGCCGTTAAGTATGGGGCCAGGGAGTTGGACAAAGAAAAGATGAGATTATGTTGAAAGGCGTGTCGCATGATGGAGGTATACGTGTGACGGAAGAGTTCAAAAGAGCAGTGTCTGTTGTAATAACGATACTATAAAGAGTGTAACTCAACAATTCGATAGGCCTGAAGTGACTACGAAGAATTAGTGAGAGACGAAAAGCCTTAGACTCCATCTTTTCCAGGAGAACTATATGAGTTCAACCACCACAGATGTATGAGTAAGCAACTGGGGTGACGAGAAGAAATTTCGAAGGCTCCTCAGAACACCTAACCTATTGGAAGTTTCTTTAGAAAGAGAAATAATGTTCTCCCAAAAGAACACCACTATTAATAGGTTTAATGGAAAACAGTGGCCGTCTACAACAGCTGCTATAGAACGACCGGAAAGGAAATCAAAGAGAGAGCTACAGAGAGAAGGATAGATTCAGAGAGAGGAAAGTTATGAAATCAAAATTTTGTGCCAGACTTTATGTCTAGCGCCACATAACGGAGGATCAAGAGTCAGAGAGAAAAGAAAGATCACCAGTAGAGAGCTCTTTACGAAATCAATACTGGCATCAGAGATAAGATTAAAAGAATTGAGATGTTTCCAAACCTTTCTGTTAAAAAAATATTCGAAAACTTTAGAGAGAAAGGAAGATAAGGAAACAGGACAATAGTTAGAGGGTTGAGAGAGGTCTCCCTTTTCAGCACAACCTGAATGATCACATTTTCCAGCAAGAAAGGAAGATCTTAGAAGAAAGACAAATATTAAATAGTTTAACAAGACAGGGTAAAAGCTCAGAAACACAAGTTTGAGAACCACAGTAGAGATACCATCAGAACCATACACCATCTTAGTGTTAAGCTCAGAGGGATCAGACATGACATCTTAAGATGGAATTACAATATTAGGCATAAATCGTCTAAGATGAAATTAGAAGCAAAGGAAAGCAAAACGGCAGTTGTGTCGTTAGAAGATACTAGAAGAGTGAAAGAGGAAGAAGCAACTTTATAGTTAACATTTTTTGTAAAATGCCAGAAAGGGCGTGAGGAGGAGGAACCAGAAAGATTATGAAATGGAGAAATGAGTTTTTTGGCATAACGAAAAATAGATTTATCACAATTCAGGGTTGAAATAAAAGTTTATAGTTTATATAGTTTCTGAAGTTTGAAGATGACGGTAGTTCCTAAAGGCAGTATCCCTGTGACAAATAGCACGAGAGCAAGAAAAGTTAAACCAAGGTTTGTTCGTGGGTTAAAAAATATCCTCCTTTTTCGAAACAGATTTAATGAGCATATTCTTCCACGAGCAGAGAAAAAGGTTGAAAATGGGGCAAAGACGAAACGATTTTCCAAGGAAGGGCTCTTGCTCGACTTGAGGAACATGGAGGGAAACGACAGAATCATGTTAATCTTATATATATATATATATATATATATATATATATATATATATATATATATATATATATATATATATATAATATATATATATATATATATATATATATATATATATATATATATTATATATTATATATATATATATATATTATGAGATGCCCGTGAGATGTGAACTTTTAATAATAATAATAATAAAAGTTAATATTAAACTCTTAACCAATCTGCATATTATGTAAAAAGAAATTTGCAGTTTAAGAGTGAGAAATACTAACGAGTTGTAAAATTTATTTTAAGGGAAATCTATGAAAGTGCAAAATCTCTTTAATTATCAGTTTAATAAATAATAAAGGAGATTAGTACAGAAAGACTGATACCGAATGAGAAATTTAGAAAAGAAACCTCTGTGCAAGACTTTATCGAAATCTTATAATTATGAACACAAGAAGAAAAGTCCGAGCGAAGAAAAGATTACTATGAGCTCTCTGAGATACGATGTCTCCAAATCTAACAGAGCTGATCCAAAACTTTGGAAAGAGTAAAGGTTAAAGCAAACCTGACGATAGTTCGAGGCTTCATAGTGGCTTCTCCTTCTGCATAGGTAGAACGATCTCAGGAGTCTAACGAAAAGGAAAGGTCTAAGTTGATGAGAAAACTTAAAACAGTTTCCAAATGCTGGGAGGAAACACGGAAACAGGTTTTGAGAACCGCACGTTTCTGAATATTAAAATCAGAAAGAGCAGAAATGTGGAAGAGATTACGATGCTATTGCACAAGTAAGTAGGAGAGAGGATTAGTACTGACACCTGAATCAATTAAGTGAAATAAGCGATAAAAGTAGAAGCAGAGTTCAACTTTAAAAGAAGATAAAACAACTTTGAAGCTGTTGGAAAAAAAATATGAAGAGGAAAGAGTTTTTGGTATGACGAAAAATAGATTTTGCGCTGTTCAGGAAAATATATAAGTTGCATTAGTTTCGAGAGTTTTAAGACGATTGCGATTCATTACGAATATCCAAGAGCAAGCAGAGCTTTTTAGGGCTTTTACCCGAAGTGAGAGAAAATGGAATGTATAAAACTCAAGGAGGTAAGGATAACCTGGTCTTAGGGTATGTTTCTGCTCTTTCAGAGGGAACCCTCTCACCGAAGCAGCGATAATTCCCAGAAATTGATCATCAACTAACAACAGCGTATGTCCATGCTAGAAATAATAAAAGCGCATATATATTATATATATATATATATATATATATATATATATTATATATATATATATATATATATATATATATATATATATATATATATATATATATATATATGTGTGTGTGTGTGTGTGTGTGTGTGTGTGTGTGTGTGTGTGAGTGTGTGCAAAGTTTAACTTCGTAGTGTGTTTGCGTGTGTGAGGTTTTTCTGCTAGCAGAAATTATTTTTTTTAATGTGACTGAAGTAAGCAGTAACATCCACGAAACGTTTGAATAAATCAGAAAAAAAATTTCATTTTATTTTTTAAATTTTATTTCTATTTTCCATTTTATTTTTATTATTATTATTTTTTGAGAAGTTCGAATCTCACAAGCATTGCCCTATTCGAGGAGGAAAACACACCTTGGATTTGCTTGAGGAATCGAACCAGCGACTTCACACACGTTAGTCAATCCCTCTACCGTTAGGCCACGGTATATATATATATGTAATAATTTGTAGTAAGGGGGGCAATAGGGTTAAAGCTGGACGTGATATATATATATATATATATATATATATATATATATATATATATATATATATATATATATATATATATATATATAATATATATATATATATATATATATATATATATATATATATATATATATATATATATATATATATATATATATATATATATATATATATATATATATATATATATATATATATATATATATATATATATATATATATATATATATATATATATATATATATATATATATATATATATAGGAGGCGATTGAGGACAGAGCTTGAAGCATGATCTGTGGTTTTAAAAGTAAGAGTTAATAAGTAAAAGAATGCAAAAACTTTGACACGTTTTTCAAAGAGAAAGAAAATATTTATAGAAAATTTTTTCAGGTTTTCAGATTTTCAACTTTCGACAAAAGTCTGAATTCAGCTTTTAAAATATAATAATAATAATAATAATAATAATAATAATAATAATAATAATAATAATAATAATAATAATAATAATAATAATAATAATAATAATAATAATAATAATAATAATAATAATAATAATAATAATATAATAATAATAATAATAATAATAATAATAATAATAATAATAATAATAATAATAATAATAATAATAATAATAATAAAAATAATAATAATTATAATAATAAAAAGGGAAAAATATAATCGATTTGCCGTATTGGAATTTAGTGATTGCTTTTAGGTATTTTGATCATTAATTAAAATTAATGATTATAATTATGGTAATTAATTATATGTGTAATTTTCTCTATTTTTTATTATATTTTTTACTTGAATTGCATGGATGAGTTGGTGGCTGAGGATTAACAGTCTTTGGTTGGTCAATGTTGTTTTTTATTTTGGAACTGTCTATTATTTATTAATGTTTTTAATATATATATATATATATATATATATATATATATATATATATATATATATATATATATATATATATATATATATATATATATATATATATATATATACTGAACTCTAGTGGAAATTGCTAGTCCTCTGATCTTTGCCCACCAGAAGAGATAATATTATTTAAATATATATATATATATATATATATATATATATATATATATATATATATATATATATATATATATATATATATATATATATATATATATATATATATATATATATTATGTTCACATCCTCTCTTGTTGGCCTTGTAGTAAATTTATCTATTTTGTCAATTAACTAATTTTACTCACCATTCAAATTCTTAGAAAATTCAAACTCCTAAATTTTACTCATTTTCGTCTTTGTTTTCTAAAAATCATCATTTTTGGTAATTTCGATCTTTACCATCAATCAATATTGACTTTCCACTAATTCTAAAGATACAGATTTTCCGTTTAAAGCAACATTGAGGAGGTCGTGCATCTTCCTATTATTTTCATTAATAGTCTTGGAAATGTGCCCAAAATAGTAAAATTTTTATCTTAACTTCCAGTCCTTTCTCTTATACTGTCGAACTCTTTCCACTCCTAATTTTCTTGCGGTGTTCTTACCTCAGCATTCTCTTCAAGTCTTCCACTGGAATAGCCCATATTAGGCGAGGAGACGTTTATGGTCCATTGAATTTTTTAAATTATGCTTCTTTGACTCCCAGTGGAATGCTACCGTTTCAGTGAAGAGGCCCTTCGGAGTGTGCGGTTTGTAAAACAATGGTAATTCTCTTTGGCATATTCCATTTATTTTTCTTGCAAATAAAAGTTTTGCACTTGGTTTAATTCTTCAAGTTCTTGTACTAATCGTTTCAGGGACGCTGCATTCAGGAATCTGTCGAGTCTTCAAACTCCAGAAACTCATACTTATATTTCATCACAGAATTTTGCATCCATGTAATCTCGATGTTAAAAACATTTTTCTCAGTAGAAAATGTAACAATTTATCTGACTTTTCGTTCTCACTCTCTTTCTGGCATTTCCTTTTTTTTAAAAACAAACTCAAACTTTACTTCTTTTTCCCTCCTCTTAATTCTTCTGATAGAGATAATTCTGTCTTACCTTTTGCTAATGTTAAGCTCTTCTTCTAAAAACTTTTGCTTCAAATCACATGCTAGATCAGGGGTTCCCAACCTTGTTTTGTTTGTGGACCCCTTGATTCCAAACTTTACGTATGTGGACCCCTATATACTCATATGTAATATTCCTACATTAAATATTTATTTGAAGGTTAGTAAAAGCGAATTGTGAACCCCCCCACCCCTTCAAAGCTTCTGAGGTCCCCTGGGGGTTCATATGAACCCCGGTTGAAAAACACTGCTAGACGATTCAGGATCTATTCTCCCTTCTCCACCTCCTAAAAACTCATTGATGGTTAATTAATTTTATGATTATTATTAACAAAAATGGCTCAAGTTATCTCAGTCATCGCAAAAGCAAATTATATTACTTTAAATCTTCGGATAAAACAATAAAACACTGTTTGTTTTAAATAAAACTTCACACTTCATTGTTACTACCACTATTACTACTACTACTACTACTACTACTACTACTACTACTACTACTACTACTACTTCTCTATTCAAGGAAGGGAACTTTCTAAGAAATTTCTTGATAAGAATTGCATGAGGAATCGAAGCAACGCCTTCAAGCATGTAAGTTTATCCTTTATCGTTTTGTCACTACAAAACAATTAGATACTATTTAAAACATTATATTAACTAATATTAGATTAGAACATTTTATTTTAAATAAAGGGTGGAGAATGTAGACTCTTGATTTGGTTTTGTGTGCTTAACATTAACAAATTCAATGTTGGTGGTGGTGGAGGGGGGGGGGGTCTTTGTAGTAAGGAGGTCAATAGGGTTAAAGTTGGAAGTGTTGTTTATGCCTTCACTCGAGATTCATGCTATAAGGACATTGGTATCCCGAAGAAATTAAGGCTTTGGGATCTACCCCCAGGATGAAGAATTGGGTGGATTAAAATCCTTCAGAAAATAATAGTTGCTTGGGAAAATGAGGATTCTAATTAGTAAATGGACGCCAAAAGGTAGCATTGGCACGGTGTTATCTTTTTCTCGTGCTTTAGTAGCTTAATAATAACTATAATAATAATAATAATAAAAATACTAATAATAATAATAATAATAATAATAATAATAATATAATAATAATAATAATAATAATGCTATTTTAGTTCTTCTTCTTCTTCTTCTTCTTCTTCTTCTTCTTCTTCTTCTTCTTCTTCTTCTTCTTCTACTTTTCTTCATATTATTATTATTATTATTATTATTATTATTATTATTATTATTATTATTATTATTATTATTATTATTATTATTATTATTATTGAAAACGCATGACTAAGTTATTAACATAAAAAAAACTCAGTTTAATTGTTGTTGTATAACATTATTACTCTGACGCAAAGCGTTCTTCACTAATAATTAAAGATCAGCATTATAAATAGCCTGTTACTGCTGATCTTACTACTCTACTACTGCTATTACTACTACTACTACTAATATTAATATTAATAATAATAATAATAATAATAATAATAATAATAACAATAATAAAAATAATAATTTAAAAGTGAATAAAGAAAAATAATTAAAGTTAATATATAGGACTATTAATTTGCTTATTTTGTAACTATTAATATATATATATATATATATATATATATATATATATATATATATATATATATATATATATATATATATATATATATATATATATATATATATATATATATATATATATATATATATATATATATATTATATACCTCCATGTAGAAACCTCCATATTCATAATATAAAACTTTGTTAACTCAAGCACACGTCTAGAAGGACTGAATAGATAAATCCTGAATTTCAATGAAGATTATAAGCATTGTTGCCAGAAGTGCTTTAAATAAAATGTGGCATGGAATATTCAGATCGTTTTAATGACGTATAAGAATAAGAACTCGGATTTAAAATAAGGGTATAGAGTAGATAGTTATCTGTTATTATATTTTTATTTTTTGTTCTTAGTTAAAGAGATGAGTTTTATTTTATTTTATTTTTTTTATTTTTTTATTTTTTTATTTTTTTTAAGGTATGAAAGTGTTGAAATTTGGAGATGCGTGCGGTAATATTTTTTCCTTATCTGACACCAACGCTTATTATTATCATTTTGAAAATGATATTCACTTACTTCAAATCTGCTTTTGGCAAATGCATGTTAATTCTTTTATCTTTCTCTTTACACGGCGATCAAACGCTAAAAATAAATAACAATTCACTGCTACGTCTTTTGCTCTCTTTTTTTTCTGCTCTTTAATTAAAACCTATAGTCATCTTTTCAAATTTTTTCTGATGCGATCAACTGTTGTTTTGAAATTTTTAAACTTATTTCTGTCATTTGATTTTAAGTCATTGTAATTATAGTAACTCTCTCTCTCTCTCTCTCTCTCTCTCTCTCTCTCTCTCTCTCTCTCTCTCTCTCTCTCTCTCTCTCTCTCTCTCTCTCTCTCTCTCTCTCTCTCTCTCTCTCTCTCTCTCTCCACGAAGTTTTTTATGTACGACTTCACTTCACTTCACTCTTTATTAATATTTCCGAAACAATCAATATAATATAACTCCAGTTCCACAAGGACTCACACACACACACACACACACACACACACACACACACACACACACACACACACACACACACACACACACACACACACACACACACACACACGCATATATATAATATATATATATATATATATATATATATATATATATATATATATATATATATATATATATATATATATATAGTGAAATGCGTCTCAAATATAATATTTTTGGTGTTTGATTTAAACCGAAAGTTTGTTTTCTATTGTTATAAGAATAAATAAGAATTGTGTTTAAGGCAATAAAAAAAGATTTGCACTGATGACTTTTCGGATACACGATTAATCATGCATATCCTCATCAGCATATGAGTAACATCCGCATCTGTGAATATTCAGATTTTGGCATCCTCTCACTCATAGATTTTCGTATCCAAGAAATCACTAATTTTTGAGAAATTATTTTTTTTATTAGGTTTGCATCCTGGGGTAGGGAAAAAGAATTTTAAGTAATAATAATAATAATAATAATAATAATAATAATAATAATAATAATAATAATAATAATAATAATAATAATAATAATAATAATAATAATAATAATAATATAATTTCTCAGCTTTCTCATCAATCTCCAGTAAGTGCAAACACTTGTCAGATGTCCTGATCGAAACTCTTCCATCGCAATCGATCTTCATACATCTTGGTCTCCTCCACCTCCTCCATACTTCCTCCCCTAGCCTCAACCGGCACCTTGACATTATCTCTCCACCTGATTCACGGTCTGCTCACTCCTCTTCCTTCCGCTGGTGTCCATTCACAGTACATCTTTGCATACCTTCCCTCATTCATTCTTTTCAAATGTCCAAAACATCGTGGTTGCCTTTTCTCTATGATCGTCAGTATGTTCTCCACTCCCAGCACCCTTCTTATCTCTTCGTTTCTTATTCTATCCAGTCTCGACACTCCAACAATTGTTCCCAACACCCTCATCTCACTCGCCTGAACGTTATTTTTGGCTCTGGTGCTAAGGGCCGACGCTTCACGTCCATAAGTTAGTACTGGTCTTAAAATACATGTATATATTACTGTTTCTACCTTCCGCGGAATGTGTCGATCGCTAAGTAGCAGAAGCAGCGAGGTCAGCGCTCAGTTGAACTTGCCAATTCTATTTAACTCCAGGATCATATCGTTCCCTGTTCCAAAACATTCTCCGAGTTATTTAAAATGGTCTACTTGTTTCAGTACACCATCTCCCAACACAATATCCAGCTCCTCCTGTTCTCTACCCACCAGCATAACTTCCGTCTTCTCCCTACTCATCTTCATTCCCCTAGCCGTCAGTACTTCATCCCACGTAGCAACAAAATTCTGTACTGCTCTCTCCGTTTCAGTGACTAATGCAAGGTCATCGGGATGGCCAAGGATTACGTCATCCGTCCTCCTCTTCACCAATCTTCCACAATAATCCATCAAGATTATAAATAGAATCGAAGAGAGTACACTGCCAGGCTTTACCCCGGTCGTACCCTCAAACTAGTCATCGTTTTTCAAATGTGTCTTTACATTGCACATAAAAAATAAATAATAAAGCTCTGATCAGCTTTTCTGGTACCTCATATTCTTCTCTCCTCAAGATATTCCACAAAATTCTTCTTGTACCCTGTCAAATGCCTTTTCCAAGTTAACGAAGCCCAGATAAGCTTT
>SEYY01000425.1:82500-87500 GCA_009176605.1 Armadillidium nasatum
GCGTTTAGAGAGTTTGTAAAATCGATTCTTGAAGAATTTGGTGGTCTGTATATTTCGACTATATTTTGTTTATTTATTTAGTGTTAATTTGAATAACAAGCGCTTCGATAATATTATTTTCAATTGATGTGATTACTTTTACTTTGCTGCAAAATTCGTTTCTTACGTAAATGGAATCTCAACCTCGTCTGCCATTTCTAACTAAATGTGTTCCATTGTATCCGGGAATTAAGTAATTGTCTTTATTTGTAGTTATTAAGAAAGTTTCGCCAAACACGACAATATCAAATTTTAAGTTTAGATGGGAAATATAATTTGAATAATCATCATGGTATTTAGGGAAGCTTTTTATGTTATAGTGAAGTAGTGTTAGTTTATTTAAATTTAAATGTTTTATCTTTCTTTAATTCGTCAAGGTACTTGCAATCTGATTTAATAATATTTCTAATATGCAGTCGTTCATCTAGATATGTGCTTATATTTATGGGCATTACAATGAATTATATTGGTTAAAAATGTTTTAAATGGTAATATATTAATTGTAAATAAATATTAGAGGTTATAATGAAATAATTTGGTATATAATACTGATAAATTATAAGGTAGATAAAGATAATGATTAGACAGTGTGAACGATATTTACAAATGGAAAAAGGTCGACCGCAATATTTTTTATATAATAATAATAATAATAATAATAATAATAATAATAATAATAATAATAATAATAATAATAATAATAATATAATAATAATAATAATAATAATAATAATAATAATAATAATAATAATAATAATAATAATAATAATAATAATAATAATAATAATAATAATAATAATAATAATAATAATAATAATAATAATATGATAATAATAATAATAATAATAATAATAATACTAATAATAATAATAATAATAATAAGAAATAATAATAATAATAATAATAATAATAATAATAATAATAATAATAAAAATAATAATAATGATAATAATAATAATAATAATAAATAATAATAATAATAATAATAATAATAATAATAATATATAATAATAATAATAATAATAATAATAATAATAATAATAATAATAATAATAATAATAATAATAATAATAATAATAATAATAATAATAATAATAATAATAATAATAATAATAATAATAATAATAATAATAATATCGTGGTGCATTTTAATTTTACTTCTGAAAAGTGAGATTTTTAGCAAGATAGCAAATGTAAATTTGAAGATGTGACACTTGCTTGTGTCTAACATGAAAGACAAATAAACGCGTTCGTTGTGTAATTCTTGTCTCTAGCACAAACACACACACAAAATAAAATAAATAAATATAATGTAACTGTGTGGGTATTTCAAGGGTACTGTACCCACTGGCTATTCTTCTATTATTCTAATGCCGTAATATATATATATATATATATATATATATATATATATATATATATATATATATATATATATATATATATATATATATATATATATATATATATATATATATATATATATATATATATATATATATATATATATTATATAGTTTTAAGGTAAAAATGGTCTAAATATGAATATTTCAGAAAGCTACGTGAAGTGCTTTTGTAGTTTTTGTATTTTACTCAAATAAAACTGATCAATCAGTTTTTGTATAGAAGTCTTTGATCCTTTGTTTAATATAAAACTGATTTTAGTTATTCAGAGAGTTGGTTCGTTCAATGGACCGGCAAGGTTTATCAGGGTTGAGAGAGAGAGAGAGAGAGAGAGAGAGAGAGAGAGAGAGAGAGAGAGAGAGAGAGAGAGAGAGAGAGAGAGAGAGAGAGAGAGAGAGAGAGAGAGAGAGAGATGAATGGGATTATAGAAAAATGAATAATAATATATATATATATATATATATATAATATATATATATATATATATATATATATATATATATATATATATATATATATATATATATATATATATATATATATATATATATATATATCCTCTGGGGTCCCAGAAACCTTCAAGAAATCCACCAGAAATGAAATGTTCAATCAATATTCCCTCAATGAGGGTCTGCATGAGCCGATTTACGAAGTTTGAAAGTTAGGAAAATAGAAAATGGAAGTGTGTTCCAAACTTTCCCAATAGTTTACACAAAAGAATGAGCATAGCGTTTAAGTTTGGGGTCAGATAATTTTGGATAGAGAAATAAGGAGATTGTGTAGATCAGAAGGTCCCAACCATTTATTTGCTTGTGGGTCCCGGACCACTGAGTCCTAACTTAAAATTTTATTTATTTATAATATTTTATCATGGACCCCCGAAATAACATTTTCCACCTCTGTGGTTCCCTGGGTGTCCATGTGGACCCATTTGGGAAATGATGAGTAGATTGATAGATAGAGAGAGAGATAGAAAAAAAGAAAAGAGGTTGAGAGAGAGAGAGAGAGAGAGAGAGAGAGAGAGAGAGAGAGAGAGAGAGAGAGAGAGAGAGTGAGATACAAATAGATAGATAGATAGATAGATAGATAGATAGATAGATAGATAGACAGATAGGCAGATAGATAGATAGATATTTAGAGAGAGAGAGAGAGAGAGAGAGAAAGAGAGAGAAAAAGGGAGAGAGGGAGAGAGAGAGAGAGAGGAGTTTACTTTTACACTAATCGTAATATTTTAATAAACTACTCCAAAATTTTTAATTGTTTCCCCCCGTTATTTTAATTAGAATTCCTCAATTGAAGTTTGAAGGAAATGATTAACTTTTGGAGAGGATTTCACGGCCCCTTTCTTCATTCCTCTTTTTTGATCTTTGGCAAACTTAATTACAAATTATCAAAATAATAATAATAATAATAATAATAATAATAATAATAATAATAATAATAATAATAATAATAATAATAATAATGAAAAATAAAAGACTTTTAATTACTTTATATATATATATATAATATATATATATATATATATATATATATATATATATATATATATATATATATATATATATATATATATATATATATATATATATATATATATATATATATATATATATATATATATATATATATATATATATATATATATATATATATATTTATATTTATAATATATAATATTAATTTTATAATATATTTATATATATATATATATATATATATATATATATATATATATATATATATATATATATATATATATATATATATATATATATATATATATATATATATATATATATATATATATATATATATATATATATATATATATATATATATATATATATATATATATATATATATATATATATATATATATATATATATATATATTATATATATATATATATTATATATTATATATTATATATATATATATAATATATATATATATATATATATATATATATATATATATATATATATATATATATATATATATATATATATATATATATATATATTATATATATATAATATTGGTGAATAATTGGATACGCCATTAACGAAATCGTTTGAATAAGAAAGGGAACCGAACCATATGCTTTCGTTCCACTTTGCTTATATTATATAAACTTTTACTTATTATTATTATTATTATTATTATTATTATTATTATTATTATTATTATTATTATTATTATTATTATTATTATTATTATTATTATTATTATTATTATTATTATTATTATTATTATTATTATTATTATTATTATTTATTATTATTATTATTATTATTATTATTATTATTATTATTATTATTATTATTATTATTATTATTATTATTATTATTATTATTATTATTATTATTATTATTATTATTATTATTATTATTATTATTATTATTATTATTATTATTATTATTATTATTATTATTATTATTATTATTATTATTATTATTATTATTATTATTATTATTATTATTATTATTATTATTATTATTATTATTGTTATTATTATCAACATTGCATAATTATTTATTATTATTATTATTATTATTATTATTATTATTATTATTATTATTATTATCATTATTATTATTATTATTATTATTATTATTATTTTATTATTATTATTATTATTTATTATTATTATTATTATTATTATTATTATTATTATTATTATTATTATTATTATTATTATTATTATTATTATTATTATTATTATTATTATTATTATTATTATTATTATTATTATTATTATTATTATTATTATTATTATTATTATTATTATTATTATTATTATTATTATTATTATTATTATTATTAATTTCATTATTATGATTATTATTATTATATTTGGTATCATTATTATTATTTTTATTTTTTAGAATTCTGCCATATTCTGCTAAAAATTTGACATTAAAAATTAATATTTTCCTTTGCACTTCAAAAAAGTTTTCGTGATATTGAATTTCAGAATAATCGAAATTTCAAAGTTTCACCAAATTTTTTTTTTTTTCAAGATTATCAAATCTTAATATATCTATCCTCATCCTCATCCTCATCCTCGTTGTCATTTTCATCCCAATGTTCATCTTTACCCTCATTCCACTTCATCTCCACCCTCACCCCATTCTCCTCCTCTATCTTTATTCTTGTCCTATATATACAGCGTGATTAAAAAAAAAATTTGAATCTTCCAAGATTTTTTCGCATCCATTCAAATCATCCTTATAATCTTGACACTAGAACTGTTTCTACATACGCAGTGAGACATTCGCATTCACATCCGATAACAACAAATATGCTAAAAGATCACTTTTCCGGAAATGAACTAAGACTCTGGAGAACCTTTCCCACTCTTTATTAAGATCTGATTGTTCGCTACATATCCGGGTTAGATTTGCTAGAGCCTTTTCTTAACCAGAAATCATTAATCATAATTTATTTACTGGTTTATAGTTAGTTCTCTTTTTATTTCAGTAGTACATTTAGGAAAACATCTTGGCAAGTTTTGACGCTTCGTTTGTCAAACACACACACTTACAAATAC
>SEYY01000425.1:102500-105000 GCA_009176605.1 Armadillidium nasatum
ACCCTCCTTTCAGCATGTTCAAACGATTCTTCTTTGTTTTATTATTATTATTATTATTATTATTATTATTATTATTATTATTATTATTATTATTATTATTATTATTATTATTATTATTATTAGAGAAGATTTTAAATGATTGTCACTTGCTATGTCTGTCAAATCTTCTAACATCTTATATCTCTTAAAAATCTTCTCCATTTCTTTCTTGTTGGGAAAAGATCTATTAAAAGTATTAATAAAATTGTAGTAATACTAATAGTTGCAGTTTTGGTAGTAGGACAAGAAGTGATTTTACTATTAATTAATTTGTATAGCTATAAAACAGAGTAATTAGCGCTAAATAATATAAAAAAATGTTTTATTTATGGAATAAAAACTACCGGAAATGAACCGTGTAAAAAAAAAATTTAAGAAGCTAAACGTGATTTTTGACGAGTCGGGTTTTTAATTTTATTTGTTTGTTTTTTTTTTTGTTTTTTTTGTTTTTTTTTGTTTTTTTTTTTTTTTTTTTTTTTTTTTTTTTTTTTTTTTTTTTTTTTTTTTTTTTTTTTTTTTTTTTTTTTTTTTTTTTTTTTTTTTTTTTTTTTTTTTTTTTTTTTTTTTTTTTTTTTTTTTTTTTTTATATATATATATATATATATTATATATATATATATATATATATATATATATATATATATATATATATATATATATATATATATTATATATATATATATATATATATATATTATATATTATTATATATAAATATATATAAATATATATAAAAATTAATAAAAAAAAATAAATAAATAAACAAAAACAAACAAATAAATAAATAAAAAAAAATTTTTTCTTTTTTTTTCTTTTCTCAAAATGGAAAAAGAAATAAATGTTATTTAAAAATGAAGTTGCTTTGGTAAATTGAAACTAAAATTGCCTTTTTAAAGACTAATTGATTTAGCTTTTTATTTTTTTTAAATATTTTTTTATTTGTTTTTTTCTTTTTCTTTTTTTTCTTTTTTGAAAGGTGTTAAGTTTTTAAATTTAAATTAAGTTATTTAACATTGAACTTTTACCTTCTATTATTAGTGTTGTTGCTTTCCTCTTATATATATATATATATATATATATATATATATATATATATAAATATATATATATATATATATATATATATATATATATATATATATATATATATATATTATAAATTGTGTGTGTGGTGGTAAAAATACATTTTAAAATATGGGTCAGATACTTTTAAAAAAAAAATAAAAAAAAAAAAAAAAAATTAATAATAATAATAATAATAATAATAATAATAATAATAATAATAATAATAATATAATAATATAATTTTGATTAAAGAAATCTTTTAACTCTCTGTAAGAAATTTAAAGAAGGGATTAATAATGCATGATATTTGTATATTGTAAATGAATTGAAATTATCTCTCAGCCGTTCTCTTCACTCATGAGGTGAAAATAGAGAGAAAAGAATGATACCTGAACGCACTCATACTTAATGCAAATCAATGATGTGAGCACAGATAAAAGTTTCAAAGGAACTTACAAAAGATGGATGAGAATTCTACAGAACAGAATTGGCTGGAACGGAGGAGGTGTCACGCAGATTATCCTAGAGTTTAACAATATCAATACAAAACTTTCATAAAGACTTTCCACCTCTTGTGATGCAAGGGCGTATAATTGAAGGTGGAATGCAAGTGGTCAACATGCTCCAACACTTTCCATTTGTTGTAGCACTAGGAAAGAGATATTGCACCAACAGAATTTACCTTATATAAAGTAAATCTACATTTAATTAATTTTCAAATAAATGACTACATTTTACGTAATTCAAAATGACAAATATATATATATAATATATATATATATATATATATATATATATATATATATATATATATATATATATATTATATATATATATTATATATATTTTATTACAATATATATTCCTTACAAAATCCAAAAAGTGTAATTCACCCCCAACACCCCCTCCAATTTTCCTCCTAATATTTTTAAAGTCTTTTTATGGAAAACACAAGAGAAAGAGAAGAACACACAGATGTTTAGGAACATTTTTTGACAAAGAGTCGAGAGATTCTGATGGTCATTAAGCCTTCCTTTTTGATGCAATACTTTCTCTCTTAGTTTAAGAACGTTTTTATTACATTTATGAAACAAGAATTTTGTTCAATTTTTCGTGGTTATGTGTATCGTTTCTTGTATATTTACTTATGTAATAATAATAATGATAATAATAATGATAATAATAATGATAATAGTAATAATAATAATAATAATAATAGCTATAATAATAATAATAATAATAATAATAATAATAATAATAATAATAATATATAATAATAATAATAATAATAATAATAATAATAATAATAATAATAATAATAATAATAATAATAATAATAATATAAGGATGCGCAATCGGCCAGAAAATAAAAGTTATTGCATTCATTTTAAAATTT
>SEYY01000425.1:132500-135000 GCA_009176605.1 Armadillidium nasatum
TTCTTTATCTTTAAAAAAGGTACGTTTACATCCCTCAGCAACGTATTGAAAAACCCTACTCAGCTACTATTTTTATTAATTCTTTCTCTTATGTCGCTATGCACATCTTCTCTCTCGAATACACCTCCAAGATACTTAACAGATTCTACCTCTTCTATCCTCCTTCCATCGATTTGAATGTTTGAATCTCTCTCTCCTTTTCCTCAAGATCACGTTTCCATCCTCAGAGCAGATATTTTACAACACTCATTCCTTTTATTTAGCCCTGTCTTTACATCTTCTCTATCCACATTCCAAAATGCAATATCGTCTGCATATGCAAAAATACCATGATCTGCTTCTCCTTTCCACTGCTCCTTAAATCTCTGAATAATCTTATCTATGAAAGCAACGAACAGCGCAGGTGACAACATATTACCTTGCTTCACCCCTGTTTTCACTCACCTTTCATTTTCGTGTCTAGTACTTACTGTGCATGAACAGAACTCGTTCAGATTCGACTGCTCTCAACATCCTTCCTGATATTCCGTAATCTCTTTCAAACACCTCCGCAAATTACTACTGGGTACTGAATCAAAAGCCTTCTGCAAATCTATAGAAACAGCATTTAATCCGATGTTATACTCCCACGTCTTCTCAACTATTTGTCTCAAACATAATATAAGATCCGTTGTTCTTCTACTTAGTCTATAACTATGTTGCTCCTTCCCTAGCTGCTGTTCAATCTCTATTCTATCGTTCTTTCATAAATTGTACTATATGGTTTATTAATGATATACCCTGTAATTTCAACATATGCCAGAATCTCCTTGCCTATATATATTGGAAAAATTATTACTGTCTTACTCATTTTTCCGACACTTGACCCATACACCAATACATGTTCAGTAATCCCAATATATAAGTTTTAGTTTGTTTGCCTGCATTTTTTATTAACTCTATCCCTATTCCATATTCTCCTGGAGCTTTACTGCTTTTCATTTTGGCAAACGCAAACTCAAACTGTTTCCTCTTGAACTCTTCTTCCACCTCAATCATTACCTGAAACCTCTCTCCCTTTCTCTCCTCTTGATTTTCTCCTTCCTGTTCCGCATTCAGCAAAAATTCAAAATATTCTGTCCATTTACTGATAATTTCTCTTAATGTCATCAATACCTCACCTTGAACATTTTTTTATTTAAATTAATTAAATTTAATTTCTGTTGTTCACTTGGATTTATTTTTCCTGTATGGTTTTGCCAATCCATATATCAAGGACCTATTCCGTCTGAGGTCTTCCTCCAACATCCTCCAGCTCTCTCTCTGTCTGTCTGTCTGTCTGTCTGTCTGTCTGTCTGTCTCTCTCTCTCTCTCTCTCTCTCTCTCTCTCTCTCTCTCTCTCTCTCTCTCTCTCTCTCTCTCTCTCTCTCTCTCTCTCTCTCTCTCTCTCTTCTCTCTCTCTCTCTCTCTCTCTCTCTCTCTCTCTCTCTCTCTCTCTCTCTCTCTCTCTCTTTTTTTCTTTCTTTCTTTCTTTCTTTCTTGTTTTCTTTCTTTCTCTCTTTCTCTTTCTCTTTTTCTCTCTCTCTTTCTCTTTCTCTGTCTTTCTCTCTCTCTCTCTCTTCTCTCTCTCTTCTCTTCTCTTCTCTTTCTTCATTTCTCCAGTACATATTCCATTCTATATATATATATATATATATATATATATATATATATATATATATATATATATATATATATATATATATATATATATATATATATATATATATATATATATATATATATATATATATATATATATATATATATATATATATATATATATATATATATATATATATATATATATATATATATATATATATATATATATATATATATATATATATATATATATATATATATATATATATATATATATATATATATATATATATATATATATATATATATATATATATATATATATATATATATATAATACCGATTCGTGTAAAGTGGTTAACACATACTTGATTATGTACAGTCGTGAACAAAAGTTCGTTCCTATTGGTCTGGAAATAAATATTTATATAAAATGGAAATCATTTTATAAAAGCTCTATTTTGAATAAAAAGACAATAAAAACCTTGAGAGGGGCTTAATTGAACTGTTTTTGGCTGAACCTGAAATGATCCCCATTTTATATAAATATTTATTTCCAGCCTAATAGGAACGAACTTTTGTTCACGACTGTACCATAAACTAATTTTTTTTATGAATTATCAAATTATGCAAATTTACCACACACAATAAGCTTCTATTGTAATTATAAATAGGGCGTACTAGTGCTTTAATAAGTTGTGTAAAATATATTTATGTTTCTGTATATCACAAGCGTTTAGGTCGTTTGTGAATTTGTTTTTAAAGGTTTAAAAATTCTTGTTCTGACATATTGTTTATTTTATCGGATAGTGTTTCAGTACAACTGAATTGTTTGTCTTACAAAGTTAATGTTATAAGTAATTATTTATTTTTGGTC
>SEYY01000425.1:160432-162932 GCA_009176605.1 Armadillidium nasatum
AAAAAAAATCAATATTCTTGTTTTCTTTGTAAGACGTTCTCCAGAATAATATAGAAACCAAATGGAGATTAGAGGAAATTTTTTAGAGAATTGGAAGTGAAATGTAAAAATAATAAAATAATAATAATAATAATAATAATAATAATAATAATAATAATAATAATAATAATAATAATAATAATAATATAATATAATAATAATAATAATAATAATAATAATAATAATAATAATAATAATAATAATAATAATAATAACTATGAATAATATTTAAAGTTGAAGTAATTTTGGTGGTCATAATATTAATACTATAGGTGTAGTAGTAGCAGCAATGATAGTGATAGTAGCAGTAAAATTAGTAATTATAGTAGTTTAGGATTGGCAGTCTCCTCCCATATTTTTTTTTATTTTTTTTTATTTTATTTTTTATTAATTTATTTATTTTTAAACAGAAGACGAAAGGGCGTTGTGAAGTTAAAGGTTCAAAACCCTTCACTGTTGTGAAGTTTTAAACTATTCTCATTTATATATTAAAAATTTTTCTAATTGGAATTTTGGAGGAAGTGCTTTCGCACTTTTACTGAAAAAATTCTAAATATTCATTCTTCTCGGCTTTCACATTACTTTTAATACTTTACATCTATTATGATGTGGCTCTATCCATATCTATCTATCTATCTATCTCTATCTATCTATATCTATCTATCTATCATTCTCTATCTATCTATCTATATATCTATATTATTTCTTTTTTCTATATCTATCTATCTATCTATCTATCTATTTATCTATCTCTATCTATCTATATCTATCTATATCTGTCTATCTATCTATCTATCTATCTATCTATCTATCTATCTATCTATATTATTTCTTTTTTCTTCTCAGTACTTTGCTCCTTATGTTATTTATTTATTTCAATTTAAGAACATCGCTTAAAAATTGTATTTTCACTCTTTTTATTCCTGATTTCTTCACTTCTCTTTACGATCGTTACTGATTCCTTTCAATCCTTTGTTCATTATCATAACTAATATCGAATTTTTATTTATTTATTATTAAATTTATTTATTTATTTTTACTTATTGGATCCTTTTACACTTTCTAATAATCTATGATAATCGTAGAGATAGCTTCTCCTTTTTATACAGTATAAGATTTCCTGGCTCTTAACATCCTTTCTCTCCTATATACCTTCTATGTCCTATATTGTTTGTTCCTTTAATATACTTTTTTTTTTATTTTATCTCTGGGAAAAGACCCGAGGCCTTCCAAATTTCCACCAGAGAATGAAGAAGATCGGGATCCATGTTAAATTAAAGGCCGACATGTCCAGAAATAAGGCGTTTGAAGGTGTGTAAGTCATAGGAAATTGGGAAAATAGATGATGGGTGTGTGTTCTAGACTTTACCAGTGAAGTACATGTAATATTGAGCATAGCGGTTAAGTCTGGGGTCATAGAGTTGGACAGAGAAAGAATGAGACTGTGTAGAAAGTCGTGTCGCACGAGCTCTTCTCAAAGGAGGAGGTATGCGACGAGAGAGTTCGGAAGAGAAATATCCCTTGTAATAGCGATAGTATAGAGAGGGACGCAACAATTCGAAGGGCAGAAAGAGACTAGAGAGAATAAGTGAGAGTATGAGAGTTAATAAGACGAAAAGCCCTAGACTCCACCTTTTCAAGGAGAGCAGTATGCAGTATGAGTGGAACCACTCCAGATGTATGAGACGTACTCCATACAGGGGCGAACAACACCCTTATAAAGAGCAAGAAACTGGGGTGGTGTGAAGAAGTTCTGAGGGTGTCTCAGAGCACCAAATCTCTTAGAAGTTTGCTTAGAAAGAGAAGTAATGCGATCTTTCTAAGAAAAATCACGAGAAAAAGAAGCACCAAGAATATTAAGGAGAGATGAAGGTTTGAGTTTGTTTTCGAAGAAGATATCATAGTTTTGTAGAAGATTGTGTCGAGGAGAGAGATAGAGGAATTGAGTCATGGAGGCATTGAAAACGACCATGTTTTATTTGCCCCAATTTGAAATGCGAGATAGATCAGAGGTTAGTTGCTCCAAGGTCACACTCCTTGCTTCTATTAACTGTTTTTGGGAGGGTTGTCTTTCAAAATGAAAAGAGTAATGAAGGATGGAGTCATCAGCATAAGAGTGGATAGGAGATGAAGTAATAGAGAGAAGGTCATTAATGAAAAGCAGAAAAAGTGTTGGCATAGAACAGATCCTTGAGGAACACCACTATTAATATATTTATAGGATGAACGGTGGCCTTCTACAACAGCTGCTATAGAACGACCAGAAAGGGAATCAGAGAGAAGGATAGATTCCGAAAGAGGGAAGTTTGGAAATCAAAGCTTTGTGCCAGACTATCGAAAGCTTTCGATATGTCCAGCGCGACAGCAAAGGATTCACCGAAATGTGAAAAGCGGAGGACCAAGAGTCAGAGAGAACGGAAAGATGATCACCAGTATAGCGTTTCTTGCGAAAGCCATACTG
>SEYY01000425.1:175432-177932 GCA_009176605.1 Armadillidium nasatum
GCTCAGAAAGAGCAGAAATGTCATCATTAGAAGTTACAATGTTAGGCATAAATGAGTTTGAGGGGATTGAAGGAGCAGAAATAGCTCCGGAATCGTCAAAGGTAGAGTTAGAGGCAAAAGTTTGAGCGAAGAGTTCAGCTTTAGTAAAAGGGAAAAACGGCAGTTGTGCCATCAGAAGAAACTATAGGAGGGAAAGAGGAAGAAGTAAAGTTAGAGTTGACATTTTTTGCAAAATGCCAGAAAGGGCGAGAGGAAGAGGAACCAGAAAGATTATTGCATTTGCGGCGGAGAAAAGAGTTTTGGTATCTCGAAGGATAAATTTTGACCATTCCGGGATGAAGCAAAAGTTGAATGAGTTTCAAGAGTTTGGAGACGACGGTAATCTCTGAAGGCAGCATCCCTGCGGCGGATAGCGCGAGAACAAGTAGAGTTAAACCATATATATATATATATATATATATATATATATATATATATATATATATATATATATATATATATATATATATATATATATATATTGTCTCCTCTGGTAGGCAAAGGCCAGAGGCCTACCATAATCCACCAGAGTTGGGGAGCTATTCAAAAATCGGGTCGCTAATGGCCGACGTGAATTTATATATATATATAATATATATATATATATATATATATATATATATATATATATATATATATATATATATATATATATATATATATATATATATATATATATATATATATATATATATTATTACCCCTTGGTAGTGAAAATCCAAATCACACATAACCATCAGATTGTGTGGTTACAATATATAGTACAGAATTAGGAGCTAACATGTATCGTTAGGGAGAAAGAAATGAGTAGGAGAAAAGACTCTACTTCCAGACTTTACGTGAGGAGGATATGAGGAATGAACACATCCTGTCGAAGGATCTAATAGTTACGTTTTAAGGGATAGAAATGGACAAGTAAAGAACGAGACTGTGTAGAATGACAAGTCACTCTAATTTTATTGAAAGGTGGAGGAGACATGCGACAAGAGAATTCAGATGAGTAATGTCTGTCTTAATAGCTGTATAGTTTAAAAGTCCAAAATTATCTATCTCTCTTTGCAAATATACTAAAACCCTATTTGTGATTTCTATGGTTAATATATCGTAACAAAACTGAGAAACCTTAATTGTGCCCGGCTTTTTAAGATGATTTTAAAGAGAATGATGGATCGGTTCAAAGGTAATAAAGAAATTGGTGGTATTAAGTGAGAGTGAAGCAGTTGAAATCCATAAACTTAACTTCCATCATTTAAAAGTAGAAATGTGAATGAAGCAACACAAATACGTGATCCACACTTTTTGCAAGAGCAGAAGACATTCTATGACTCGTAGTCAGCTAAGCCGCACCAATATTTGTTCGGATTATCAGAAATAACCACCTCCCTCTCCCCCCCAAAAAAAAAAATTAAATGAAAAACAAAAGAAAAAAAAAATAATAGTAAGAAATTGGAGTTTTTCATATTTGAGAAAATATTTTGATAGCTTCTTTAATTTAATTATCATTTATATATATATATAAAATATATATATATATATATATATATATATATATATATATATATATATATATATATATATATATATATATATATATATATATATATATATATATATATATATATATATATATATATATATATATATATATATTGAAGATAAAGTTCATTTTATCGCTAATTCCTAGCTAGCTTTGGAACTCTGAACATATTTTATACAAAAGTCGCTAGTATATATATGGCAAAGTGGATTGAAAATTTCTGAAGGCGACTCTAAGAAAGCCAGGTCATCAAAAAATTTGTTTAGTAATCATGATTAAGTAATCAAGAATATTAAGAAGAGACAAAGGTTTTAGTTATAATTTCCAAAAAATGATGTTGAGTGAAAGATGGAGAAACTGAGTTTTTGAGTTATTGAAAACAACCATGTTTTTTTCAGCTTCAGTTAGAAGTGCTATGAAGATTATTGGTCAGTTGCTTCAAGATCACCCTCTTACCAACAGCTATTTGTGATTGAGTGATATGCATTTCAAAGTAAATAGAGTATAAAAAGACAGAGTTCCCTCCATAAGAATGGGTAAAGTCTCAATAATGGGATGTAGGAGAAAGAAAAAAAGAGTAGTTTATAAAACAAATAGCTTACAATAGTTGCAATAAAGGTACCAAGTATTCAGAGGGGGCAGTTTACAGAGATAAAGGTAGATCCTAATAATAAAAAGTTTAGAAATAAAAGCTTTGAATGAATAACTCTATCAAAATTTTTCAATACATCCATCTTTCACTTCAAAAGATTCGCTAAAGACCAAAGAGAAAAAGACCGGTAAAAAACTGAAGAAAATTACCAATATATAATAACAACTGACGATCTAAAATAAGATTAAAATACTTCAATGAATCGATTTTTTTTTATTTAAAATAAAATAATAAATTTTTAGTACAAAGGATTTTATATGATTCCAGTGTCA
>SEYY01000425.1:180432-182932 GCA_009176605.1 Armadillidium nasatum
CCTTAAATCGGTTCAAAAAAAAACATAAAAAACTGAATTTTAAATTAGAGAATAATATATTAATTTAGGTGGTTGGTTGTTTATCCAAATACAGTGAGGGAGAGAGTAAATTCAAGAATTTAAAATTTAAAATTAAAAACTTAAAAATATAAAACTGAAAGATTTAAAATTTGGAAATTTAAAAAAGGAAAAATTATGAAATTTTTCTGTTCCTCAAAAAGTTGTATATTTGGAACTTTCCATTCTGAGTCCCAAATCTACAGATTTGACAAAACTACTAAAATAAATTTTGACTACTACATTTCCACACATTAATTTTAAATTTATTTTATCCAACCTTTTTAATATTGGCCCTTTTTTATGTAAAAAAAAAAGAATCCAAAGTTATTGAGGTCTTCTGCGGCCTATAAATATAGGTGTGTAGGCTGTAAAGCTTGCTACATATAGGAAACTTAACTCCAGCTTACAGCAGTCAGGATATCAAAACACGAAGGGCTCTCCTTCAGAACTGGTCTACCATTGACAAATCTTGAGGATTCTGCTATCTGGGACCATTTCCCAATTAAATCATCCTATTTTACACGATAACTTTTCAATAGTAAAACTTTTTTAATTCAGTTAATAAAGACAGTATTATTGGAGTCCTTAGTTCTAAAGAGCCTAAACCCATCGCTAAATAACCATACAAGTTCTATCCTATTTAACACAGTTTGATCAGACTGTGCGCATCTATTATATGTATTATGTATTTGTTTTAATTACATTTTCAGTTTTAATTTGAATTTGATTTTATTATTTTCAATTTAGTTTAATAATTTTTTTTTTTGGAATTCTCAAATTTTAAATCTTTCATTATTAAATTATTTAAATTTTTAATTTTAAATTTTCGATTCTTGTATTTACTCTTTCCCTCACTGTATTTTGATAAACCAACCACCTAAATTAATATATTATTCTCCAATTTTAAATGTTAAGTTTTTAATGTTCTTTAGGACCGATCTAAAGGGTGAGTTTCTTGTTTGGCTTGTATAGATTTTAGCATATTTTTTCCTACAAATCCAGTCATTGTAAAAAAAAATTTTTTTTTTTTAAATTTTTTTATTTAATTTTTTTTTTTTTTATTTTATTTATTTTTACAATTAAGTTTGTAAACATTTTTTTTTTTTTTTTTAAGTTCGAAATTTAAGACTGTTTTAATTTTGCTTGTAATTTTAACGCACATTGAAGAATTTATTGATTATTAGTTTTAATTGTTTTTAGATTATCACTGATGATGGATTTAGATAATTCGAAACGTCTGAAGATTAAAATAAGAAAGTTAAAAGGATAATGAAAACTGTTGAAAGTTTTAATTGCAGTTTATGCCTTCCTCATAAAAAAAATATATATATATATATATATATATATATATATATATATA
Source organism: Armadillidium nasatum (assembly GCA_009176605.1). Taxonomy (NCBI): domain Eukaryota; kingdom Metazoa; phylum Arthropoda; class Malacostraca; order Isopoda; family Armadillidiidae; genus Armadillidium; species Armadillidium nasatum. Next base: position 181,853 of record SEYY01000425.1, read on the forward strand.
TATATATATATATATATATATATATATATATATATATATATATATATATATATATATATATATATATATATATATATATATATATATATATATATATATATATATATATATATATATATATATATATATATATATATATATATATATATATATATATATATATATATATATATATATATATATATATATAATATATATATATATATATATATATATATATATATATATATATATATATATATATATATATATATTATATATATATATCGCGCTCACCTTCTTCTAAATCGGAGTAAACTCTCCTTCGCACACAGAACATTAAAACAGACACCCTTTAAAGAAAATGAAAAAATGAAAAAACTAAATGATGGCCTCAATAAAAGTAGCCTCGGAGAAGCCCCGGGGGGCGGCTTCCAAACATAGCCCCTCATCCACCCCTTCCCCCATCACCACTTGGGAGTTGGTGGCCTCCGGTGATGGGGTTGGTGCCACCAGGACACAGCTGCCGGCTTGTCCTGACGCACTGTCTTTTTTTTTCATTAATTTCTGCAACATTCGCGGTCTGCACTCTAATTTCCACTTTGTTGAACATTACCTCTTTTCTTCTAGACCTCACCTCTTATTCTTGACCGAAACTCAGATGTTTGAGCGTTCTGATAGCAAACCCTATTCTGTTTCCTCCTACTGTCTCTATCCTCAATTTTCAGCCAAAGGCGGTTGTTGTGCATACGTGCGCAACGATGTCGTTTGTTCTCGTGTCTCTAATTTGGAGTCTTCCGAATTTTCCACCTTATGGCTTAGGCTCTCTTGCCATTCTACGACTAAATTCATTTGTTCTGTTTATTTATCTCTTAATTCTACTGACTATCCTAAATTCTTCGACTATTTAAACTCCAAAACAGAGCACATTCTCTCTTCTTTCCTTTCTCTGAAATCATCATATTAGGTGATTTCAATGTTCACCACCGCCAATGGCTTTCATTCTAGTTCTCATGATACAGCTGGTGAACGTGCCTTCCATTTCGCTATCCAAAACGACCTTGAGCAGTTGGTGCAGCTCCCTACTCGTATCCCTGATCG
>SEYY01000425.1:210709-213209 GCA_009176605.1 Armadillidium nasatum
AAAAATAATGATATATTATTGACATCAAGATAAATTAACGAAAATGGACATAGTATTTTGAATCTTTGGTGAATGTGGAACAGGAAGAAGAAAATCAAGAGGTTGAGAAGGGGAGGAATTTTTCAGGAAATGATTGAGGAGGAAGAAGAGTTCACAAGGGAGGAGTTTGAGTTGGAGTTTGCCTAAATGAAAAGCAATAAAGCTCCAGGAGAGAATAGAATAGGGATAGATCTGATAAAAAAATGCAGGAGAACAAAATAAAACTTATATATTGCGATTACTGAACATGTATTGATGTAGGGATGAAGTGCCGGAAAAATGGGGAAAGACAGTAATAATTTCAATATATAAAGGCAAAGGAGATTCTGGCATATTGATGTATGGAACGTAGTGTTGGACAACAACCACGATGTCAAGAATCAGGATACAGGCTGTTGAAATGAGACCCCTCATAACAATGCTAGGAAAGAGTAGAGGAGATTGAGAGAGAAATAAACATATTAGAGAAATGGTGGGAGTATGCCCAATCATAAATAAGATAGAAAAGGCTAAACTAAGGTGGCTTGGTCACCTGGAAAGAATGGATGACCTAAAGTGGAGAAGAGGAGTTGGAAGTGAAGTCCGGAGGGAAGAATACCAATAGGAACACCGAGGAGGAGGTGGAATTATGAGGTGGAGGCGGTGCTTGAGAAACATGGCTTCCCAGACGTGGATGATAATAAATAATTACACATACTCGTATCCAAGTCTGATAAAATGACATTAATTTTCTGTATAACCCTATGATAACTCTTAATATATGAATTTTAAATTTTGCAAAGTCTCTTTTTCTTTGTTTGACAGCATTTCTTTCCGTCTGATTAAGGTCTCCCTCTATAACTGTTCTCCCTTTGGAGAAATCATTTCATTTGCTGATAAATGCGAGTGAGCGAGTACAATCAGAGGAAGAGACAAACAGATAGATAGATAAATAGATAGATTGATTGAAAAGAATGTTGCCAAAAATAAAATTTACACTCCAAATATATATGATGGACTCAGGGAGTAAAAAAAAAAAAGTTGTCAAATTTAAAATTCACATTGGCTGTCAGAAATTAGTACCCTTTTTCTGCCTTCGCTACAATTACAGGAGTCGAGCGTTAGGGAATGTTAAGATGAGATTCGTTATCATAAAGAGCAAACAATTTTAAGGAAGCATTTATCAATTAACAAATAAAAATACTTATTTGTATCGTGAGATTAATAATTGGAAATGTAGGTTAAATTTTTATTTAAGTAATGCCATTTTGAATCTAAAATGTTGCTTTAAACTTTCAAGTGTAATTTTATATATATATATATATATATATAGATAATATATAAATATATATATATATATTATATATATATATTTAATATATATATATAATATTTTTTTTGCCAGTCTTTGCGGTTTATTAAAAAAACTCCTGCTTTTTTAATATCGAATTATTTTTCAAAAAATCCTATGAAATTAATCATTTTATCAGAAAAAAACAAATATCTATTATTCGTATGCAAATTATTACTTATTAATTACGGTCATTTACAATTATGTAGTGAAAATAGTCTTAAAATGGCAAATTTTAAAAAAGCTAACGTAAAAATAGCTGATTTCTGGGTGAGGTTTCCTTTGCAAAAAAATGTTGCAAAAAACCTTGCATAAAAAAACGAACTATTCTTCTCTCTCTCTCTCTCTGTCTCTTCTCTCTCTCTCTCTCTATATTATAATATAATATATATATATATATATATATATAATATTATATATATATATATTTATATATTATATATATATAATATATATATAGTACGTTTTTGTATGTGGTTGTATGTGTAATTTGTGTTTTTTAAGAGAAGCCTTATTCCTCGAATTCCCGCCCCCTACAGAAGGCCCCCCTCTTCCTTGAACCGAAATTTTTGAATTTTTATGATGGATTCAAAAGAAATTAATGAAAATGCATAAAAATTTACTTGTTATGTTTATGCATAGTAAGCTATTTTTAACATAAAATTTAGCAAATATCTGCAAAATAATTATTTTATTTCATATATATTATATATATATATATATATATATTATAATATTATATATATTATATATATATTATCTAATATATATATAATATTATCCTTTATTTATTTTTACCTATATATATATTAATATTAGTATTATTAACATAATATATTAGAATTATTTTCTAAATATTTTAAGTATATCATCAGTTTCTCTGTTTAATATTTAGTGTGTTTAATATTTACATTTAAAATTATCTATTGATCAACACAAAAGAGGAAATAATTATTTAAATTTTTTTTTTTTAGGAAATAATTATTAAAATTTTATTTTATTTTATTTTTTTTTATTTTTATTTTTATTTTTATTTTTTATTTTATTTCTTTGTTTATTTAATTTTTTATTTTTATTTTGGAGATGTGTATTAAATTCTTTTCAATATATGATTTATTATTTATTATTATT
>SEYY01000425.1:248209-250709 GCA_009176605.1 Armadillidium nasatum
CCGGAATCGTCTAAGGGATTTTAGAGGCAAAGGTTTGAGCGAAGAGTTCACTTTTAGTAGAATGTAAAACGGCTGTTGTGCCATCAGAAGATACTAGTGGAGTAAAAGAGAAAAAGCAAAGTTAGAGTTGACAATTTTTTGTAAGATGCCAGAAAAGGCGAGAGGAAAAGGGCGCCGATTCGGTCCCTCACTGCAGATCATATGTATATACCACATAGAAAACTTCTTCTCTTCAAATAGGGCAATGCCCATGAGATGTAAACTTAAAAAAAATATTGCATTTGCGACAAAGAAGATAGTTTTTGGTGCCACAAATAGATTTTGCACGATTCCAGGATGAAATGTAAGTTGAATGAGCTTCTGGGGTTTGAAGACGACGGTATATATATATATATATATATATATATATATATATATATATATATATATATATATATATATATATATATATATATATATATATATATATATATAGTTATTTGGATAGCAATACATTCAACATGAACACGCACGTAGAAATTATCATGAAAACTGCCTAATTAAAACGGACACTATGTCCATACAGTGTATATATATATATATATATATATATATATATATATATATATATATATATATATATATATATATATATATATATATATATATATATATATATAACAGTTTATTAACAATTTAATGTTATAATTATTATTATTATTATTATTATTATTATTATTATTATTATTATTATTATTATTATTATTATTATTATTATTATTATTATTATTATTATTATTATTATTACTATTTGTATAATTGTTAGTCGTAAATTGAGATGTTGAGGTATTGAGCTCCTTGTTGTAGTAAAGAGTTAATGTGTTTATATATATAACTGCGCAAACAATTTAATGAATAATTAATTAAACACCCTTCGAACTGTATTGTATTGTATTGTATTATTCTCCTTCTAATAAACAACATTATTATATGGCGAAATGCAATTAAAGATAACTACAAGTCAATGAGATAAAATATGAAAGAAAGACGAAATTGAGAGAGAGAGAGAGAGAGAGAGAGAGAGAGAGAGAGAGAGAGAGAGAGAGAGAGAGAGAGAGAGAGAGAGAGAGAAAGTGGGAGTGAGAGAGGTCATTTCCTGTGCTTTTCATGACATAATGCGAAAAGAGCTTCCTGCCAAGCCTCTTTGAATAACCCCATGTGATATCTGACATCATGACGTCACAAAAGATGCCAGAAACCCCACGAAGCAGTTCAAGAACAATGAAATGACATATGAAACCAACCTGCTTGTCAAATTTAAGGTGTTTTGCGTACAACAATTTGTCCATAACAGTATCCAAGAGTTTGGTGGAGTGACCATCTCTCTAGATTATAAATTTGGGTTTGGTCAATTTTGACCTTTTTGGGGACTTATATTCATTTGACCTTCGATTTTAAAGTACTGTTGTAAAAAATTTGTATTCCTCGTTCCATTCCTCAGATGATAATAATAATAATAATAATAATAATAATAATAATAATAATAATAATAATAATAATAATAATAATAATAAAAATAATTAATAATAATAGTTATACGACAAAGAACAAAAGCAAAAAAGATGAAATTGTGACGATGGTGTTGATATAATAAATAATAATAATAATAGTAGTAGTAGCAATAATAATAATAATAATAATAATAATTTATAATAATAATAATATTTTAAAGTACATTATTATTATTATTAGTAGTAGTAGTAGTTGTAATACAACTTGATGTTATTATTGTTGTCGTTGGAAAGAAATAATATTTATTTTTATTATTCGTGTTATAATTTATTATTATTTATTATTATTATTATTATTATTATTATTATTATTATTATTATTATTATTATTATTATTATTATTATTATTATAGAAATATCTCTAATTTTATTACTATATTTGAAATTAGTAATTAATATATTTTTAAAAGTTAATAATATGAAAATTTATTAAATAATATTATTATTATTATTATTATTATATTATTATTATTATTATATATTTATTATTATTATTATTATTATTATTATTATTATTATTATTATTATTATTATTATTATTATATTATTTTAAATTAATTATTATTGATTATTATTATTGTATTATTATTATTATTATTATTATTATTATTATCATTAAATTTATAATATTTGAGAAATTTTAAGGAACTTGAAGATAACATCTGGATAAGTTATCACAAAATATCTTTTATTTAAGGAGAAATGCGAGTAAAGAGTTACTTTCTTTTTAATAATTCTTCAAAAGTATTTGCGTTTGTGCGTTCGTGCGTTCGTGTATGTGCGGCGTGTGTGCCCGTGAGTGTGTGGAGAATATGACATTTTGTAATATATTTATGATGATGTATTATTGAAAATAAGAAACAACTATTCTTATTATTAGTTACACCTGTCTTTTATCACTTGTCTTTTATCTGTCCATTTAAAGATAAATTGTATATATTTCTTTTTTA
>SEYY01000425.1:270709-278209 GCA_009176605.1 Armadillidium nasatum
TTTAATTTCATTTGATTGATTTAGAACTTTATATTTTTTAAAGAATATTTGTTTTATTTAAACAATGAATAAATGTATGAAACTTCTTGTACGTCCTTCCACTTTTTGAGGAGGTTTTCCTTCGTAAACTTCAGGATTAAGAAGTTATTGGAGTGAAAAAATTTACAAATAGAGAGAGAGAGAGAGAGAGAGAGAGAGAGAGAGAGAGAGAGAGAGTGTGTGTGTTGTGTTTGTATGTGTGCGCAACATTGCTTACGTCGCTCCTTTGCAAACTTATGAATAAATATATTTAGAAGAAACCTACACTTGTATGGATGTTAAAAACGGTCCGAAAAACTAATTTTTAGGTATTTGAATTCTCAAATAACTCATTAAATAATTTAGAAAATTCCACTGCTTTAAACATGAAAAGTTGGTCTTTGATGGATAAATATTCTTTAGAAGTCTATTTAATTCTGTTAACTTTATTTAATTGTTCATTTTTCATCTGTATACAAGTTTATTCCGGATTGTTCATTGTTCATCTAGGCAAATTTATTCAGGATTGTTCATTGTTCATCTATGCAAATTTATTCAGGATTGTTCATTTTTCATCTGTATGCAGATTTATTCAGGGTTGTTCATTATCCATCTGTATACAAATTTATTCAGGATTGTTCATTATTCATCTGTATGCAAATTTATTCAGGATTGTTCATTTTTCGTCTGTATGCAAATTTATTCAGGATTGTTCATTTTTCATCTGTATGCAAATTTATTCAGGATTGTTCATTGTTCGTCTGTATGTAAATTTATTCAGGATTGTTCATTGTTCATCTGTATGCAAATTTATTCAGTATTGTTCATTGTTCGTCTGCATACAAATTTATTGAACATTGTTCTTTGTTCATCTGTATATAAATTTATTCAGGATTGTTCATTTGTAAACAGATTTAACCAGGATTGTTTATTGTTTGTTCATCTGTATATAAATTTTCAGGATTGTTCATTGTTCATTTGTATACAGGTTTATTCAGGATTGTTCATTGTAAATAAGTTTATTCAGGATTATTCCATTATTCATAATGGAACGCTCCTTATACAATCGTTATTTCAATGTATTCTGCTCTTCCGAACTGTCTGATCGCATTCTTCCTTCCATTGAGGAGAGCTCATGTGATTAGTCTATTCACAGTTTCTTTCTTTCTTTCTCTCTTCAACTTTGTGACTTTAGGCTTAACCGCTGTGCTCATTCTTAAATACACGTTACAGATAAAGTCTGAGACACTCTTCCTTCTTCTATTTTCTCTAGATCCTTTGATCTGTACATGATCAAGTGTCGTATATTGGTTCATGTCGGCTCTTCATTTATTCAATGTTGAATGGTATCCTCCAATTCTAGTGGATTCCATGTAAGCTTTTCGCCTATCCCAACAGAGGATATATATATATATATATATATATATATATATATATATATATATATATATATATATATATATATATATATATATATATATATATATATATATATATATATATATATATATATATATATATATATATATATATATATATATATATATATATATAATAATATATATATAATTATTTATATATATATATATATATATATATATATATAATATATATATAATGTTATATTATAAATAAAATATTTACGAAGCATTCCTGTAGAGAAACTTGAAAAATTATAGTTAAAAAAAGAAAAAAAAAAAAAAAAAAAAAAAAAGAAAATCGCATCAAAGTAAAAAGGAAGAATACTCTTTTTTCAATTTCGATCTCACGACCTACTGACCTGTACGAAATGCTGACCATATAATATATATATATATATATATATATATATATATATATATATATATATATATATATATATATATATATATATATATATATATATATATATATATATATATATATATATATATATATATATATATAATATATATATATATATATATATATATATATATATATATATATATATTATATATATATATATATATATATATATATATATATATATATATATATATATATGTGTGTGTGTGTGTGTGTGTGTGTGTGTGTGTGTAAAGGTGAGCATATGTGTTAATAAATTCAGGAGATCAAATCCTTTTGTCATGTTTCGCTTTTAGTTTTACAACCTGTTAATTAATTTCCAAATATTTTTTAGCTCCAAATTTTTTTTTTTCTTTTTAAATTTTTTTTTTTTTTACCATTCCTGAACTAAGAGCGAAAGGATGCGAGATGTCCAGAAGATATGCATAAAAAGAAAGAAAGAAAAAAAACCGAGTGAGGGATGGAAAGATGATGAGAAACAAAGAATTTCAAACAGTGCAGAAAGGATGAGAGAGAGAGAGAGAGAGAGAGAGAGAGAGAGAGAGAGAGAGAGAGAGAGAGAGAGAGAGAGAGAGAGAGAACCAGCTGATGAGACATTAAATCGAATGTTTTTTTTTTGTTTTTTTTTAACTTGTGAAATTGAAGAGTCGGACGAATCACAGATCCAAAACAGGATTCCCAGAGTAAGAGTTTGTAATGTGAAGGGTGGGGCACAACCTAATTCTTCTTCTACTTATTTTCTTGAAAGACTTACTCTGACCCTTCTTTATAAATACAAATCCCCTTACTCCATCTGTCTTTGACCCACCTTCAGACCCCACTCACCCCCTTACCTATCAGATTCCCCCCCCCTTTTTCTTTTTACGGTACAAATTCATCCATAAAAAGATTTTTATGTGCATAATACAAAAAAATTAAGCTTTTCCCTTTCTTTATTAAGGAGATTTTATGAATGCATAGAAAATGCCTTTGTTTTGAAGCATTTTTTTGGCATCTGAAAAAAAGCGTCGAATTTTTTACCCTAAATTTTACACTTTTGTTACTTTTTCCATTCAAATTTGAGGGAATGTTTTCTTTTCTTTTTTTTTCACTCTTTAAGAGTTTTACAAACAAAGAATAGTCATACCAACTGCTTTGAAATAATTATTATTATTATTATTATTATTATTATTATTATTATTATTATTCCTACAACTATTTCTGTTACTAACACTATTAATCTTAAAAATTGAAGTGAAATTTTAAAATATTAAATTTACGTTTTTTTAATTATATATACATACATATTATATATATATATATTATATATATATATATATATATATATATATATATATATATATATATATATATATATATATATATATATATATATATATATATATATATATATATATATATATATATATATATATATATATATATATATATATATATATATATATATATATATATATATATATATATATATATATATATATATATATATATATATATATATATACCCCACCATATCCCGCAAGATGCAGGATGGTGTCGGCTGCAGAAACTTCATATTCCTGCAACCGTATATATATATATATATATATATATATATATATATATATATATATATATATATATAATATATATATATATATATATATATATATATATATATATATATATATATATATATATATATATATATATATATATATATATATATAGAATGAGGAGAGAGATAAAATAACAAAGATAGATGGATAGATAGATAGATAGATATATAGATAGATAGATAGATAGATAGAGAGAGAGTAATCAGACTGAGAGTAAGGGAGAGAAGTTGAAAGATTTTATTTCCTATTAATAATTGATGATTCCGAAATATATATATATATATATATATATATATATATATATATATATATATATATATATATATATATATATATATATATATATATATATATATATATATATATATATATATATATATATATATATATATATATATATATATACTTCATCGTGTATTCCGTTGTTTTACAATCTTCCTCACGAGAATATCAACTAATAGTTAAAGAAATGAGCTTTTATTGTCGGTTTTTTAAATCATTACTCTTTAACGATACTTCTTAATTAAACACTAAGGTAAATGAAATTCAAAACAACAAGGTAAGAAAGGTAATCTTAATCACCAAGGTAACAAAGTTAATTTTTATCACAAAGTTAATAAACGTAATTTTAAACACTAAAGTTACAAAGTTAATATGAAATACCAAGGTTTCAAACGTTATATCTTAAACACCAAGGTTATAAAGGTAAGTTTAACAATTAATTAATAAAGGTATTCAGGATTGTCACAAAGGTCACAAAGGTAATCTTAAATATCAAGCTAACAAAGGTAATTTTAAATACCAAGGTATCAAAAGTATACTTAAACACCAAGGTCAGAAAGGTAATCCTAAAACATTGTCATAAAGGTAATCTTAAACACCAGTTTAACATAAGGTATCTTAAGCAACAAGGTAACAAATGCAATCCAAAACATCCAAAGTAACAAAAGTAACCTTACGCACAAAGGTAACAAATGCAATCGAAAACACCAAAGTAACAAAGGTAATCTTAAGCACCAAGGTAACAAATGTAATCTTAAACACCAAGGTAAGAAAGATAATGCTTAAACACTAAGGTAACAAATGTAATCCTAAACACCATGGTAACAAATGTAATCCTAAACACCAAGGTAACAAAGGTAAATGCTTAAACACCAAGGTAACAAATACAATTCTAAACACCAAGGTAACAAAGGTAACAATTCTTAAACACCAATGTAAAAAATGTAATTTTAAGCACCAAGGTGCCAAAAGTAGCCTTGTCATATTAAACTGAAAATAAGGCCTTTATTATGGTTACTATACGGATATCTCTAATAGCTCAAACCTGCCCATATAAATACTTGAAAATTATAGGCATAATATATCATTCAATTTCACTCTCATAAACATGTACACATATATATACAAGCAAGCATTCACATTCATACACATACCATTCCATATATACACAAAGTCCAACAATTTAAAATGAAAATATATTTGTTTGGAAAAACGTTTTATTTTTATTTTTTTAAATTCGAATTCATTTTGCATATTATAGAAAGGTGTTTTATTTGAAGAAGAGGATAGAGTTTCATTAGCGTTATTTGACTTTTGGGTTTCTATATTTGGCTCTTAATAGCCCCTCGAAGAATGCTTTTTTTCTTCAAATGTTTGCCTATATGGGTAGTGGAAGAGCTAATTCTTGACCGAATTGACCGACCACGAATTTAAACCTGTTTCGTAATCTAATGTTGTACAAGCATTTTCGTATAATATATTATATATATATATATATATATATATATATATATATATATATATATATATATATATATATATATATATATATATATATATATATATATATATATACTATATATATATATATATATATATATATATATATATATATATATATATATATAAATATATATATATATAATATAAATAATATATATATATATATATATATATATATATATATATATATATATATATATTATATATATATATATATATATATATATATATATATATATATATATATATATATATATATATATAATATATATATATATATATATATATATATATATATATATATATATATATATATATATATATATATATATATATATATATATATATATATATATATATATATATATATATATATATATATATATATATATATATATATTATATATATATATATATATATATATATATATATATATATATATATATATATATATATATATATATATATATATATATATATATATATATATATATATATATATATATATATATATATATATATATATATATATATATATATATATATATATATATATATATATATATATATATATATATATATATATATATATATACGCGTGTATGAGTAAATATTCAAACCTATAATTAATGAATAGATTTCTTTTTTAATATTCTTGTCTTAAATATAAATATTTTGAATGGTTTTTAATAGTTTTTAGTAAGTCCTTCCTTTTCGTTGCTTGTTTTTCACTTCTGTAAATTGAGTATTTTCTTTACTTAATTTCAATGTCGTGTCTCTTTACTTTCGGTTTTGCTGTGGTAGATGCCTCAGACCTCCAACTAAGTTTTTTTTTTTTTTTTTTTTTTTTTTTTTTTTTTGATGCCGTGGTTGTTGGGGCTTTTCCAATTTTTTTTGTGGTTTTGATGAGTTTTTTTTTTTTTTTTTTTTCTTTTGAGGGAGGTAGGGGTTATTTTTATATAGAACTTTCTTTGTAAAAATTGTATTTTTTCCCCTATTTAATTTTGTTTACTTTCTAACGAAATAAAAAAAGGGAGAGTTTTGAGTTGTTTTCTATAAATTCGTCGTGTTTTCTATCAAGTTTCGTGGATCGAAATCTGGAATAGTAATAGGACTAGGGTTGGAAATCCTTCTCGGAACAGGAATCTTAACCGGATACGGAATAAAAAACTCCAAAAATAGTCGAATCTAGATTATCTTTTAACGAATTCCACAACAAATGTGAGGTAGCGTCTATTTTGATTTTTAACTCCAAATACAATAAATGAATTTTAGTTCGAACAACGCTAAATCTTTCTATCTTTGAAATTTTTTTATTATTATTTAATTAATCTTTAAACTTTCTTTTTATTAATATTTCTTTCAAACTTCCTCTTTCTTATTTTACATTGTAACCCGAATCTGTTTTCCATGACCTCTTTTTGACCTCTTTATTTTATCTGAATATTTTTTTCTATTATTTTTTTATATTACATCGTAATTTTCTTATTTTTGTTCTATTACTATTTTTTTATCTTTCCTTTTTCTGTTTAGTTAATTTGTTATTTGTTTGTGTGGGTGAGAGAGAGAGAGAGAGAGAGAGAGAGAGAGAGAGAGAGAGAGAGAGAGAGAGAGAGAGAGAGAGAGAGAGAGAGAGAGAGAGAGAGAGAGAGAGAGAGAGAGAGAGGGAGGGAGGGAGAGAGAGAGTGTTGTCTAGAATTGTCTTAATTTTGAAGATTTTAATGGTCCATATATTTCCATTATGTTTGTAAATATTTTAATTTTTAATTTTAAATGTTATTTTTCTTTCGTGTTTTTCCTCCAGTCGTCGAATTCGTATTTTTACTTCATTATTTTATTGTTATATTACAGTTATAAAAGATTGTATTTAAGAGTGTATATTACGCTGTACTTTGGAGTTTGGTTTATCTTTTAGCGTAGCGGCTATAATAATAATGTTTTGATGAAACTATAAATTAATTATAGTTTATTCATATATTACTCTAAAACAGGGTGTCTTGAAATAGGGGGTCGGGGTGCCATACTAAGGGGAACGAAAAATAAAATTGACTTGTACGAATGAAAATTAAAATTTTTTTGAGAAAAACGAAAATATATATAATTTAAAAAAAAATAAATAAATAAAATAAACCAAACACACACACACACACATTAATTGCTTAAATAATAATAATTTTTTTTCTTTTTCAATGTTTTGGATATGTTTATCTTTCTTTTAAAAGTTTGTCCATAAGTTGATTCACCTTACAAATAACACAAAAAAAAAAATAT
>SEYY01000426.1:0-10000 GCA_009176605.1 Armadillidium nasatum
GACAAAGGCCGACAGGATCTCCTTCAAGAGAAATGATGTTCCTATGTTTTACTAGGAAGTCCAACATATCATCAAGTTGTTGAGGATTTTGAAGAACATAAGGTATCAGGTAGGATTTAGCAAGAATGTGAAAGAAGAATTTCTTTATACACTTTTCGAATTTCAGAATCTGAAAGATTCTTTGGAAGAGGTTATAGAATTTATAGAAGAAGATTTAGTGTTAGAGGAAGAATTAGTAGGTTCAGTAATTAAGATAGGAGAAGCGGTTGTTAAATAAGTATGAGGATCTAATTGGATCTCATTATTACCTAAATTAATACACTTCTAAAAAGATGTGAACCGTTATCGCAATTACTAAGGATAGAACCTATGAAAAAGCTTCCTATATTTCTAAAATCTTTTCTATTTTCGGTAAGGAAGGGTAAGGTTATCAGGTGGATAAGTATGAATATCTGATTCTACTTTAGTACGTAAAATATACTTGGAATGAGGTAAAATTTTAGTATACTCGGTAGTATATACTTTATATTTAATGGAATCGTCTATTTCTAAATTATTTACAAAATATATAGGATTATTTAGCATAGAAGGTTGATAAGAATTAGACAATTGGACGGTTTCGGTTTTAGGTAATTGGTGAGATGAAATTTTCATCTTCACTAGAAATATTTGTATATTTAAAATCTGATAAATTTATCAGAAACAATAATACCAGTATTTCTGGTATTTTCAATACAAGAATGTTGATTTCTTGCATTGGTAATAGGTATTAATGGCATTTTCAAAAACTTACTTTTACGTTTTAGATATGATACTTTCTTAGAATAATCTAAAATTAAAGGTATTTTAGATAAATTGTCACATCCAAGCAAAATATTGCCAGGAAAGGTGCAACAATTATCTTCTACTACTATAAAATCGCAGAAGTATGGTATTTCTTTTATATACACTTGGAAAATAGTTTTTCCACATACTGTCAATTTATCGCCTGATATAGATTTTAATACAACTCTAGTTTTTAACAACTGTGGACGGTTAGGTTTATTCATGGATTTCCTTATTTTATTGAATAAGGATAATTTGACCAAGCTACGTTGAGCTCCTGTGTCAAGAAACGCTATGTCATCATAAGGTTTATGATGTGATATAGTAATAGGTATACCATATATACAGGGTGAAATATGGTTAATTTGATTGTTATGATTGTTATTAAAACTAAGAGAATTTAAAGTACGTATATCAGATGAAATTGAAGAAGTTATGTAAATACCTCTTGATAGGTCAGGTATGTCGATACTTGACTTGGATTCGAGTTCTGATTCGGATTCAGACTCGGATTCAGGTTCGGATTCACATTCAACTTGAATGTAGTTTTGGTATTGTACAGTAGGATTTACGGGGATTTCAGATATTTCGGATTTTATTTCGGATCTATGTTCAGTAACTCCGAAAGTATGACCCATGAAAGAGGGATATGGAAGGATATTTGGGTCGTTTTTAGGAAGTTGATCCTTCCCCCTATTTAAAAATTTTGATCATGTAGTTGATCTGCATAATGGATAAGGTGAATTAGGTCTGACTGGTTGAATTGCCTGGTTATTCTCAACTTGGGATGGAGGATAATTTGGTTGTTGAGGATAATACTCAGGGAAGTTTTGAGTTTCTTCTGAACCTTATGTTTAAATTTTCTAAGGGAAGGTTTTCTTGCATATAATGCACTTGGTTAGAAGAAGGACGATAAGTTCTAGAAGATCTCTGAAAAGAATTAGGACGTGGTTGACTATTTTGTCTGGGTTGGTTTGGATTATTTTGAGAAGATTGATTCTGGTTTCTTCTCGGTCTGGAGGTAGATCTCCTTTGTTGAGACTGGTTAGGTTTATTAGGTAAGATATATTGAACTCTTGACTGAGCTTCAGGAGTTCGGAAATTCCATTTGGTATTATAACACTGAGGTGTTGAACCTCTCTTGTGATAATCTCTACAAGAAGGAACAAAATATTCTGAATATACAGTTATCAGTGTGATGTCCGTATCTTTCACACCTAAAACACATTTGTGTGGAGTTTGAATTAGGATCAGTCTGGGTTTGAGTCTTAGAACCAAATTGGATTTTCTTATCCTTGTATGGTTTTGGTTGAGGAGCAGGTTTTCTAGTAGCTTGTGAATACGATTGGACGTTTGACACTGTACTTTCCTTGTAGGATCTAGAAGATGATCTACTTTTAGGAGTGTTAAAGGGGTTTTCTAAAATATTACCAGGTGTTTGACATATATTCCCTAATTTGTTCAGGGTACTCTAGGTTAACTTTAAAGAACTGCACAACTTTTTGTTTGTGTTCTGGGGGTGCACAATCATAGACAGTAGCAAAGAGTATAATCTTCTTCATTCTCGGATTAAATCTTGCTCCAAAATAATGGTCTGTACTATTCTCAAAGGTATCTAGAAGCTTTTGAATTTTGGAACAAAACACTTGGAGAACATTTTCAGATTCCCATTGTATGTGTCTATATTGAGACCACGATTCAAAACTTGAATTAGCAGTGAGAGGGTTCATAACGTTTAACAAGCCTTCAGAAAAAGCTTGCCAAGTAGTCGCATTCTTTATTTCGGATGAGTTTTGGATTATCTCAAATGCTGTACCACTGGAATCAACAAAACGCGGATAAGCAACAAGCTTTTCATGATCATCGTAAATTTTCTCTTCTTTAAAGAAGGCATCAACCATAGAAAGCCATTGAGGTGCAGAAATTCCTTTCCATTCCTTATTTACATAACCAACAAGAAGAGGAATGTTTGTACGGTGATAAAATAAACGCTCAATGTTTAGACCTGTTGGTCTTTGCGGTAGAGTGTTATTTCCTTGGTGAGGTGCTTGTGCGTTACTAGATTGCGGATACGCAGTAATAGGTATATTAGGTTGTGGATAAGATACATTGGTAACAATCGGTTGATTTAAATTAGGTAGATTTGCATATTGCATATTAGGTAAAGGAGTATGCATTGATACATTAGGTAAAGGAGTATGCATTGATACATTAGGTAAAGGAGTATGCATTGATACATTAGGTAAAGGAGTATGCATTGATACATTAGGTAAAGGAGTATGCATTGATACATTAGGTAAAGGAGCATGCATAGATACAGGTAGTTGCATATAAGGGTTTGGATTAGGTTGTTGGAAATATGGTTGGTTAGGGAAATTAGCATGCATGGGGTTAGGTTGATTTGGAAAAGGTTGATTAAAAGGATGGTAATAGGGGTTAGTATACATAGGAGGTTGGACTTGAGGAATAATATGTCCAGTTTGCTGCATAGGTGAGGAAATAGGACGTTTAGGAATTTCTCCATTAGAAACAGAAGGATTAGCTGTAGTAGTAGTAAAAGTAGTAGTAAATACAGTTGTAATACTACTAGAGGTAGATGGAGTAGGAGGTGGTGAAGTACTAGCTACAGTAGTCGTAGAAGTAGACACATTTATTTGATCAGGTAGTGTACCTTCGGAAACATTAATTAATTGATTATTATCAGCCATTTTAATAAAACTCAAATGTGGAGTAAATTAGGAATTGATATGGTTAAACTCTGGCCGAATAATAATACTTAATTGGAATGTATTTTTATAATTTACACATTCATATATATATATATATAGATATATATATATAAATGTAAAGGTATATTCACGGTACAAGAATGAGAAGCAAGGAAGTAGACACGTTCCTCTATAGTTTCTCTTGGAATACTAGAAGTATGGTGGCTCGTTGTGACTCTGATGACGTAGGTGCACAATGGTCAATTACCTAAGAAATAGGAAAAAAAATTTGTATATATATATATAATTATTTTTATTATATTTCGGTAATTTAAATTAAATTTTATTTAAATTTTAGTACTTGAATTCTACGTTATAGCAGATTGTTAATAAAAATTATTTTAATTTCGGAAATTTGAGAATTTAAAATAATTAAGTATATAATGTACTTAAATTGTTAATATCCCTCTTGGGACTGCAGTACGGTATGTAACTTCGGTTTAATCCAGTTGTGGATGGATGGTAGAGGATGAGTAGGAATATCAGTCACCCTCAGTTGATAATTCGGATCCAATCCTTTCGGTTTCCAATTTGTCTGAAGAAGTTGAGTTTTGGATTCTCTGAAGAATACTCCGTCTTCTAGAAGTAGCAGGATTCAGTACTGACTTCTTCTTGGTAAGGTAGGCAGCGGCGTAGGTCAGAGTATGTTTAAATGGATATTAATTTTATTTAGAACAATCGGTGGTAGGAAAAAAATTTCAGAAACGAAATGTTATTTTTAGGAGTTGATTCTATAGTTGCGGTACATTTGCAACCCAAATTGGAAGATATGTGATAAAATAGACGGTAGTGGTACTATACTACTATATATATATACATATATATATATATAAAAATTTTCAAAACTTTTGAAAAAAAATCTACGGGAAATATTTTACAAGTTCTAGAAATTTTCAAATCCAATAAAGTCTAGGGATTTGAATTGCCAAATTTGAAATATTTGACTTTCAAATTTTTGATAATCGGACTCAAAAATTGCATTTTGAGGCGGTATGGCCCCCCTCCGGACGAAAGAGACACACAAACAAAGGCATAAAACGGCTAGAAAGTGGGCAAAAGACAGTCGCCATTTACAGAATTGCGACGCAGGCGGGGGCAGGTCGCCATTTATAGAATTTTTTCTTACCTAAATGACAGTGTGCAGTCATGCACAGGAAATGACTCTAATATTGCAGTAATTGCAGGGATATCATTCACATACAGAATACGGTTATAGCCATAAAGGAAAGAAAACTCTATGTTATATAAAAATTCTCTTGTTACTAACAAACGGATACTAGTTAGCGTAAGAGGAAGAAAAGTAATATCCTTGTTGTAATGTCTATCTCAAAGACATTCGTAAGGTGTTTTCAGAAGATTAATGCAGGTTCATTTGCCTAAACACTTTCTTTAAAATAAATATTATCAATATGGAAGGATTAATAATATTTGTTACATGCAAAGTTTATTAAAGAATATATGAGTAGTATATTATAAAAGGTAAACGAAATTAAATAGCTCAATATAATAGCTATAATGAAATAATATGATTTAGAGTTTATTATACCATAATATCTTTATTCCTATAACCTTAATTTTATTCCTGTAATCCACCGATTGTTCTTTTATTTTTTTAATCCATTTAATTACTCTTTAATTCCAAAGACTAAAAAAAAAAGAAAAGAGAAAAAAATATATAATAATTTTTCTACCAATTCATATACACTATCACAGCATTATTTTCACTGTATACATATTCATACATAAAACAGTTTAACTCACCTAAAAAGATCTGCATTGGAAATTGCAGTGAAAACAGAGCGTAGATACTAATTTAAAAAGTTCCACAATTTATAAAATTTTAACAAAAGATTCATCATTGTAATTTTATTATAACTGAAAATTTAAATAAGAAAATTTAAAAACACACTCACATACAAATATATACACATATATACACATACGCAACCGTACATGTACATAACACACAGTATATGCATAAGCATATTCAAATGCTTGCTGCTCTTTTCAACTTTCTTCACAAACTGGCATTGGCACTGGCACTGGCACTATAATTCGACTCAATTGCACTCGCGACTCCAACGACTCTAGTGCCTTTTACTTGCTCGCTTTTCTCAGTGTTTTTTTCATACATATATGGAGTCATGACTCTTTTCAATCTCTCTCTCTAAGTTTGGGAGTTTCTGAAGTTGATTATTTCAGTATGTTGGAAAAGAAAAAAAAAAGAAAAAAAGGAATTTAGGTTAGCTCGCCGATTGCACTATATGGTATGTGTTGCAATAGAATATTGAACACTTCAACATATGTGATTATTTCAACATAGCATAGCAAAACATTGGGGGAGAAAGAAAAATAAAACAAAAAGAAAAAGGAAAAAAAAAAAACTTGCGCCATTGCCTACATACAAACATACAAGACTCGCTCACGGTTGGAATTTTTCTTTCATAGTTTCAGTTGCTACGCGATTCAAAGCGTTGTATTATTTTGAGAAAGAGAAAAAAAATTCTTTCTCTTCTTTTATGGCATTTTTAATGGTATATATATATATATATATATATATATATATATATATTATATATATATATATATATATATAATATAATTTTTTAGTTTTTGTGTTGGTGGTGTATCCCTTAAATTTAAAAAAGAAAAAATTTATATGTTCGTTCTATGAAAGGCAGTTACGCACACGTACATACACATACAAAGACACACGCACACACACACACACACACACAAACAAAAGCATATTCTCATTCTTCTTCGGTTGTGGACGCGGGAAATCGACGAAAACGCGCTTCCCGTTCTCTAAAGAGAGAGAGAGAGAGAGAGAGAGAGAGAGAGAGAGAGAGAGAGAGAGAGAGAGAGAGAGAGAGAGAGAGATGGTCTTGTCCCAATTTTAATAATAAAAAAAGGCTTCTATAAAAACGTTGCGAACGCAGGTACAAAGTCTATACACGACTATGACCAGTTGGCTACCCTTCCGCCAGAAAGTCTAAAAGTCTCTAAAAGTCGCTAAAAAAAATAAAAAATAAAAAGAGAGAAAGATTACCTGAAGAATGATTATTAAGTATTTTTTTCGACAATTTGTATTTGTGTGTTCTCAAGTTATTCACGAAGTTGCGAGGTGGTGTTTTGCGGGTTGTTTACAGTGAGTGGCTTTTAATTTCGGTTTTTCTAATCAATTATAATTTAGAGGAAGTCAATTTCTATTTTGGAATAATTACGATAATAATTTGAAATCATACGTGTGTCAAGAGGAAATCATTTTTATTTGTTCATTTACCATGTGTATGTATGTGTGTGCGTGTAATTACTATGTATATATGTATGTATGTTGAATTTATGCATACGTCTATATAATTCTCCATCAGGAATTTAAGTGTAATGAAATAAGAGAGTCGCATATTTTTTTGTGTGTTAGGCATAGACTTGGTTAGGATAAGTTAATTCAGGTTAGGTTAAATAAAGATTCAGGAAGTACTTTAAATATTTAAGAAAGGAGCTATTCTATTATATGTTCCCGTTCTGAGGAAGAAGAAAAGAAATTCGTTACCTAACCTAACCTAACTACCTAGGCCTAACCTAAATTAAACTAAAACTTTTATAAAGAAGTCAAATGGTATTAGTAAACTAAAAAACCAAATGGTACCATATAAATGAAAAAGTTCTCTAAGTATATAAGATTAAAATATCTCGGCCCGTGAGCGGAGGGGAAAAAAAAGAAAAAAAGAAAAAAAAAGTTTGATAATGTTAAACCAACCCATTCAAAAAATCTACTTTGCGTCATCCCTCCAGATAGACAAAATACTGTCATTCAATCTATCACAAGCCCAAGACAAACCAACCACTCTCCGAGAGAGAGAGAGAGAGAGAGAGAGAGAGAGAGAGAGAGAGAGAGAGAGAGAGAGAGAGAGGCTTATAGACCAGTGTGGCTTCAAACCGCTTCATACTGCCTCTATTACATTTATGTTCAAACCCACCTTTTACACCCTCCCATATATATATATATATATATATATATATATATATATATATATATATATATATATATATATATATATATATATATATATATATATATATATATATATATATATATATATATATATATATATATATATATATATATATATATATATATATATATATATAATATATATATAATATATATATAATATTAAATAAAAGAAACTATTATCTAATTTATTAACCATAACTGCAAATTTATTTTTTATTTGATATTTTCAATTTATTTTTCTTTTATCATTTACATGTTTGATCATTCATTAAGAAGAAGAAGAAGAAGAAGAAGAAGAAGAAGAAGAAGAAGAAGAAGAAGAAGAAGAAGAAGAAGAAGAAGAAGAAGAAAGACACAAGGAGAAATAGAAAAAGAAGAAACACAAGAAAAAATAGAAAAAAGAAGAAAAAACACAAGAAGAAATAGAAAAAGAAGAAAAAAAAAAAACAGAAGAAATGGAAAAAGAAAAAAAAGAAGAAAAAAAGTGTAGCAGTTGAGAAAAATCCCGCCGTCATCATCCAGTTGTTTGAGAGAAAAATTTTTCATGTCATCACTTCGCGAACGCGACACGTCTACTAATATTACATCATTTAAAGCAAGTATTTATTAGTATTAAAGCGAAAAATTATTATTATTATTAAAAATAATAAAATAAGTAATTATTTTTTATATTATTATCTCGAACCACAAATCAAGTAAACCTTTGTAAGTAAAGGTAGATGCTTTTGTGCGAGCGTGTATGCGTGAGGTGGTGTGTGTATATGTGTGTGTGTGTGTGTGTGTGTGTGTGTGAGAGAGAGAGAGAGAGAGAGAGAGAGAGAGAGAGAGAGAGAGAGAGAGAGAGAGAGAGAGAGAGAGAGTTCTTTAAACAACTGGTTTACTCTCTCTCTGTCTAAAGAATTTGTTCATTTTAAGTACTTCTTAACTGGCTTAATTCCCTATAATTCATAAATTAAACTTATAAATAAAGTATATATAAAATTTCATAATTATCTTAGTTTAATTATTTTTTTAATTAGCATATTTGTAATTTAAAAAAATTTAATTATTTACGTACATTTTAAACATTATTATCTATTTTAAATTAGCACAAATAAATATAACAATTACAAATCCGACAATATTTTATAATAGAGATGGTAACTAAACTGATAGCGACGTTGCTCCTTGCTGCTGTGCCAAATTTCAACCTTTAATTGGAAAGCATTTTGGCTTATAATTGTGCAAATTTTTTTCAGATTTTTTTATACATACATATTTTATTTTATTTTTTTTTGCTTATTTATTCTATTTATTCCATTATTTTATTTGTACATATTTATCTGCGTACTGGATATATATATATATATATATATAATATATATATATATATATATATATATATATATATATATATATATATATATATATATATATATATATATATATATATATATATATATATATATATATATATATATATATATATATATATATATATATATATATATATATATATATATATATATATATATATATATATATGCGTGTGTGCATTTTTAAGTTCAAATATAGTTGTTTAAATGGTAAAACGAAAGTGTATGTACGTACATTTATAGAGTACGCATCAATTAATTTAGATATATATGATTGATAGTAAATATTGACTGACAGCTTTGGTTTCAAAGCGGACGATCGCACACGACGGGAAGGAGTGGGCTTGCCAATCTGATCATTCCAGCCATTTCTCAGCCAGTCAGCCAGCCAACCAAGCCTTCACCAATCAGCCATTTCTGACAGCCAGTTCTTGTACGAAATTTTCTTACTATCTTTTTTAAACCAGTTACCTCTCAGATTTTGTATCGCTAATCATTGGACAAGCCCGCGTGAGGCGTGGGCTTTTGAGCCTTTTGAATGCTTGGCTCTCCTTTTTGAAAATTTAGTTAATGAAATTGTATTATTTGTAGAATTTATACTATTATTTTATTTATTTACAGGAAATAATGCCATGTTTGTAGAAAAAATATACAAAATAATCGGTGCCTAATAAATAGAAATATATGAAATATTGTTTATGTTTTGAAGCATTTTTTTACAACGTGTTTTTACTAGTTATTTTACATTTACAACTGATCTATAAGTTGCTAGGGTACAATTTGATGTTGCCCATTGTGAACAAATTGTGAAAAGTGCTGAATTTAAAAGTGTATAGAAGTGATACAGTTTTACACATTTTTTTGGAATGGTTTTAATAAAATTAATTATATATATGCATATATATGTATACTGGCCTTATATGAAAAAAATCATATCTTCTGTATCGTAGGAAGAATTTTTTTTTAAAAAAAAAGAAAAATATTGTTTGCCTGCCCAGAGAAATGGCAGTTTTATATTAATGTGAATATAT
>SEYY01000426.1:20000-22500 GCA_009176605.1 Armadillidium nasatum
TGGCTGAAAATTGAGGATAGAGAGAGTAAGTGAAAAAGGTTTGCTATCAGAATGATCAAGCACCTAAGTTTCAGTTAAGAATAGAGGTAAGGTCTAGAAGAAGAGAGGTGGTGTTCAATAAAGTGGAAATTGGATTGAAGACTTCGAATGTTGCAGAAATAAATGAAGAAAATAGACCTTGCACTAGGGCAAGTAGGCTGCAAAGTCATGGTGGCTCCACCTTTATCACCGGATGCCACCAATTCATAAGTGGTGATGCGGTAAGGAGTGGATGAGGGGCTATTTTTGGAAACCTCCACTTTAGGCTTCTTTCTCCGAGACTACTGTTGTGGATGCCATCTTAAATTATTGTTATAATTTTTCAAAAAGGATGAGTTGAAAAGAGAATCTACTTTGTGTAGAAGAATGTTGGGATGAGTCTCTCTCTCTCTCTCTCTCTCTCTCTCTCTCTCTCTCTCTCTCTCTCTCTTCTCTCTTATATCCTATATATAATATATATATATATATATATATATATATATATATATATATATATATATATATATATATATATATATATATATATATATATATATATATCCGACGGTGGGCAAAGGCCGGAGGACTACCAAATTCCACCGGAGTTGGGAAAAATCCTATCTTTGTCGAAGGAGATACATTAGCTTGTGAGATATAATATATTTTGACAGATCTAAAGTTTCCTATTTCGGTCAGAGTTTACATTAGCGGCCATGCATAACTCAAAAAATACTAACCGTACATTAAAAAGGATTATATTTTTGAAATCCTTGGGTAATTTCCAGTAAGAAAACTATAAAAAAATGTTAAAAAAATATAAAAATAAAAGTTTTTTTTAATAAAAATGTACGATAACTTTAAAATTAAAATGTTTCGACTGTAAAAAATTGATGTCAGATCAGTGCGTTTTATGACACGAGTCGGTGAGGATGTCGGTAAAGGAACTACTTAAATATTTCAAAAACCGAACATTTGTCTACAGCTCCCCGTACCCCCGACCCGTGAGTGATGATGATATTGTCGACTACTTTTCCTGTCGACGATTTGGGGTATTTTCCATGTTTTCCAATTTCTAATTTTTTTTTTTTTATAAAAAGTGACATTGCCAGACGAACGATTCTTGCGAGGCTTACAAAAAAGTAAAATTTACTTATGTAATAAAATTTTTTATTATAAGAATTTATTTTTTATTTCCTAATTTTTCTTACGTAAAATTCGACAAGGATTTCAAAAATATAATCATTTTTAATGTAAGATTAATAGTTTTTGAGTTATGCATGGCCGCTAATGTAAACTCTGGCCCCTACTTCAATAGTTTTGTTTAACAAATGTGGCTTCAATATAACTAGATATTGCGGGTAGCAGAAAAACCTAAATTTCATGGTCATTGAATATTTTTAATCTTGTTTCAGCCTTCATGAGGTCAGTAAAAAAAAAATTGGTATCGGTAAATTAAAGAGGTATCGTATCGGTGCTCGGTATCGGGTGGTTTAAAATTACTTGTATCGGTATCGGTTAAAATATTGGTATCGCTCCTTATATATATATATATATATATATATATATATATATATATATATATATATATATATATATATATATATATATATATATACTATATGGGGATTCGTTTGTATGGATTAGGGAGTCCCTTGGACGGGGGTAGGGGGGGTTGGATATCCAACTTCATAACTTGGAGAATGAATCATTTAAGACGGAAAAAGGTCTAAAAACTCTTATGAGCCCTAAATAACCTTCCTTCCCCCTCCCTCCTTTTCTCTCTCAAAAAGAGCTGAGAGAAGGGAATAAAACAAGAGAAAGGTCTGAGAAGGGGAGATCTGACGGGAGGGAGAGGGAGGGTTATGGAAAGACTGATTTTCGGAAGAGGGGTTTGGAGGGAGGGGAGAAAATGAAAGAAGGGGAAGTGATGACTGACGAATTATGAGAAATTTTTATTTTTATTTTTATTGTCACTTTATTTTCTGTTGGAGTTTTAAGTTATTTGGGGGAGGGGGGTTTGGGATAGGTAAAAATAATTTAAAAGTTTATTTTATAAAGGAGGGAAGGGGGATGAAGACAATCATCCAGCGTACTTTCAAAAAATTTGAAGGCAATATAAATATATATATATATATATATATATATATATATATATATATATATATATATATATATATATATATATATATATATATATATATATATATATATATATATAGTTTATAATTACTTTGTTAACATTCCAATATTTTTGCATCGCCTGCCAGACGTACGATCACAAATGCTATCGTACAGTTGGTAATATCACTGTGATTAGTAAAATAAAAATAAGCGATACCAATTATTATTATTATTATTATTATTATTATTATTATTATTATTATTATTTTATACAAAAAATACAAATATATATTAAACGAATAATACCGTAGTAATTAATATATTTAATTATTCAATTATATATATATATATAATATATATA
>SEYY01000426.1:26266-28766 GCA_009176605.1 Armadillidium nasatum
AAAGATTAGAAGATTTGAGATGTTTCTAAATCTTCCTGTTAAGGATAGGTTAGAAAACTTTAGAAAGAATGAAGGCTGAAGAAATGGGATTGTAGGTGGAGGATTGAGTGGGTTCCCCATTTTTCGGCACAGGCTGAATGAGATCAAGCTTCCAACAAGAAGAGAAGGTTGAAGTAGGAAGACAGACGAAGTAGTTTACCAAGGCAGGGTGCATGCTCAAAGACACAAGTTTTGAGAACCAGAGGAGTGATACCATATGGACCATACGGCTTAGCGTTAAGCGCTGAGAGAGCAGAAATGACTTCTTTGAAGAAATTAAAATTTTAGGCATAAATGAGTTGGAAAGGGTTGAATTAGAAGGAATAGCTCCGAAATCGTCTAAAGCTGAATTACAGGCAAACGCTTTGAGTGAAGAGTTGAGCTTAGAAAAAGCTAAAACGGTAGTTGTGCCGTCAGAAAATACTAGAGGAGGAAAGAGGAAAAAACAACGTTAGAGGTGAAATTATTTTGCAAAATGCCAGAAAGGACGTAAGGAAGAGGAACCATAAAGATTATTGCATTTTGTGTTGAGAATTGAGTTTTTGGTATTACGAAGAATAGGTTTTACATAATTCTAATATGAAATATAAATTGCATGAGTTTCTAGAGTTTGAAGACCTCATGTAATTCCTGAAGGTAGCATCCCTGCGGTGAATAGCACACGACCAAGCAAAGTTATACCAAGGTGTGTAAGGTTTAGTAGTGGGGAAAGAATATGAAATGTACACCTCCATGCCACAGAGAATCACCTCGGTAGTGCGCTCTGCGCACTCCGACGGACCTCTCCCACGAAAGCAATAATAATTTCACCAGAAATCAAAGACGTTAGACCGCAAGTCCAACCAGCTTGCGTACCGGAATGCCACAAACGTTTCCTTGCAATAGGCGGGAATCTTTCTTGCGGTATACGTGGAAAGATAGAAGATACATACACAGATAAGAAGGTCATTGGAGGAACCCAGAGGAGGATAGAGTTTTAACAGTATAAGGAGAAGATAAAGGTGTAGAATGTTGGGTTCATCTCCAAGGCGATCAGGGATACTAGTAGAACTGCACCAACTGCTCAAGGTCATTTTGTGTGGAAAATTAGAAGGCACGTTCACCTGATATATCTTGAGAACTGTAAGAAAGCCATTGGAGGTGGTGAACAGTGAAATCGCCTAATATTATGATTTCTGAGAAAAGAAGAGAGAATGTGGTATATATTTTGGAGTTTAGATAATCAAACAGAAAGAACAATTGTTGAATTTAGTCGTAGAATGGAAAGAGAGGTTAACAACCACCAAGGTTGAAAAATCGAAAGACTTTAAATTAGGGACACAGAGCAAAAAAAAATCGTTGCGCATATATATGCACAACCTCCTCCTTTGGCTGAAAATTGAGGATAGAGAGAGTAAGTGAAAAAGGTTTGCTATCAGAATGATCAAGCACCTAAGTTTCAGTTAAGAATAGAGGTAAGGTCTAGAAGAAGAGAGGTGGTGTTCAATAAAGTGGAAATTGGATTGAAGACTTCGAATGTTGCAGAAATAAATGAAGAAAATAGACCTTGCACTAGGGCAAGTAGGCTGCAAAGTCATGGTGGCTCCACCTTTATCACCGGATGCCACCAATTCATAAGTGGTGATGCGGTAAGGAGTGGATGAGGGGCTATTTTTGGAAACCTCCACTTTAGGCTTCTTTCTCCGAGACTACTGTTGTGGATGCCATCTTAAATTATTGTTATAATTTTTCAAAAAGGATGAGTTGAAAAGAGAATCTACTTTGTGTAGAAGAATGTTGGGATGAGTATAGTCCATTAGCTTGTGAGATACATTAGCTTGTGATATATATTTTTGACAGATCTAAAGTTTCCTATTTCGGTCAGAGTTTACATTAGCGGCCATGCATAACTCAAAAAATACTAACCGTACATTAAAAAGGATTATATTTTTGAAATCCTTGGGTAATTTCCAGTAAGAAAACTATAAAAAAATGTTAAAAAAAATAAAAATAAAAGTTTTTTATAAAAATGTACGATAACTTTAAAATTAAAATGTTTCGACTGTAAAAAATTGATGTCAGACCAGTGCGTTTTATGACACGAGTCGGTGAGGATGTCGGTAAAGGAACTACTTAAATATTTCAAAAACCGAACATTTGTCTACAGCTCCCCGTACCCCCGACCCGTGAGTGATGATGATATTGTCGACTACTTTTCCTGTCGACGATTTGGGGTATTTTCCATGTTTTCCAATTTCTAAATATTTTTTTTTTTTTTATAAAAAGTGACATTGCCAGACGAACGATTCTTGCGAGGCTTACAAAAAAGTAAAATTTACTTATGTAATAAAATTTTTTATTATAAGAATTTATTTTTTATTTCCTAATTTTTCTTACCTAAAATTCGACAAGGATTTCAAAAATATAATCATTTTTAATGTAAGATTAATAGTTTTTGAGTTATGCATGGCCGCTAATGTAA